>QANT01003750.1:0-35689 GCA_003254885.1 Purshia tridentata | reverse complement strand
ATATAATGAGTCTTAGATAAAATTTATAAAGTTTTCACAAAATTGCCCTTGATACTTTTATATTTTCTTGGAAATTAGTTAATATAGTCTCAACTTCAATTTTAGTTGTGACTGTACGACACTCAATTTCAAATTTAGTTATGACTGAATGACAGTCACAGCTAAATTGTGATACAGTCTAAGTTGTGACTAAATCAAAATTTTTTTTTAAAAAAATTGTACTACAATATAGTATAAATAGAGATCAAAACAATACTTTTACTCAAAGTAATACTTAGTATAGTGGTGAGAGTTGTCTCTTTCAACTTATCAAGACAATCACAACTAAATTGTGAGACAGTCATAGTTAAGCTGTGATCGGATTGATTTTTTTTAGTTTTAATAAAATATATTATAAATTAATGTAATAGTACGGATGTAATATAAATATATATACATATATATTTATTTGTTTTATTATTGTAGTGGCATGTGATGTAATATTTGTGAATTATAGTACCATTTACTATATTATTATGTTTGACTTTTCAACTAGTACTTAATTTAAAATTCTATTAAATTTTGGTAGCTAAACTAAAAAATTATTGAAATTTGGTATTTAAAGTCAATTAGCCTTATTCTTTATGCACTTCTTTAAAGCATGACAATATGAGATTTAGGAAAATAAATGTTAAAAATTAAGTAAAAAATAGAAACATAATATTAATTCCAAACAGAGGAAAAAAAAAATGTTTTTTGTTCTTTTTGAATTAACAGAGTAATCACTTTAATAAGGTCAACATAGTCTTGAATAACATATATGAGCCTTGAATTTTTTATTTTTTTTTGGTTTGCAAAAAGAAAATCAAGGCTCTCATGTTTTTTTATGGCATATTGAAAATAATATGTTCGAATTAAGTTAACTGAATAAACACATATATAGTGAATTGAGGTTAGTTTAGTTGACCAAGGATAAACGCTCTCCCTATACACTTGGGTTTGAATTCTCTCCCCTCGATCCTCTTCTCTCATGTTTTTTATGGCATATTGAAAATAATATGTTCGAATTAAGTTAACTGAATAAACACATATATACTGAATTGGGGTTAGTTTAGTTGACCGAAGATAAACGCTCCCCCTACACACTTGGGTTTGAATTCTCTCCCCTCGATCCTCTGTAAACAAAAAAGTACTAAATCCAAACAGAGAAAAATGAGTAGAGTCTTGAATTAATAGAGTAATACCCCTAATAAGGTCAAAGTAGTGACCAATAAAAATAAAGAAACGCTATTAATATTAGTCTTATAAAAATTGTAACCAGAAAAAATAGTCTTGATAAATATGAGAGCGAGCGAGCCTTGAGTTGACAAATTAAGCATATTGAAAATAATATATATGTTTGAAGTTAGGAAAATAATAATTTCAAAAGTTAGCTAGGTAAATACAAAAAGAGTACTACATTTAAACATATATAAAGTCTTAAATTAATTGTAGATTCTAAAAAAAAAGTCTTAAATTAACAGAGCAACACGTACCCTTAATAAGATCAAAGTATAGTAACCAATAGAAATAAGGAAACTGTTTTAAGAATTTTATCCTTAATTAATTAAGATTGAATTGACATTAAACCGTAATGCATGTAAGCAAGAATCAAGATTGATTTTTGAATTGGATTCTTTGACTTTGTATCAGTGCACTAATACTCGTACATCAGCAAGTTTTGTTGTGTCAACATATTATCGTGTTTTTTTATTTTCATAATACCCCCTTTTTCACACAATATAATGAGAACCTAAATTTGAGTCGCCAAAAGAAATATGTTGTTGCACTTAATTTCAACCTAAAATAAATAATATCATCATAAATCACCTTCAGATAACTAAGTGTACGTTTTCTTTTTCCAAGATACGGAACTAAATCATACATGCATTCTATTTTATATTTATATGAAATTCAGTCCATGAACTACTTTTAACATAATTTCCCTTCTCATGGTGCCTTGTGGGATGCCCCCTTCTCATTTTTTATCCGTATCGTGGATGGACCTAACACTCGCAGTATTAAAGTAAGTACATGCACTTTTCTCTGTATAAAGTCTAAATTATGATTTTGGTAATTTGTAATTTGGGCCAACTGTATATCTGTTGTTTGTAGTTTCAATTGTTTTAATTTTTGTATTTATAGTTTACTACTTGTTTTAATCACTCAATATAATTAATTCATCAATTTTTTCAAATTAAATTAAAAGTCCAATTTATCCTAACAAGTGTGATTTTTTCGATAAAATGAACACCTAAAAAGTACACGAGAGGCATATGAGGGAGTAAATTAGACTTTCTAGATCAAAAAATTGACGAACTTAGGCAATTATATATATTACATTTAAAACAATTAGTAAAATACAGTATCAAAATTGAAGCAATATATTGAAACTAAAAGTACATAGTGAAAGTTGGCCCAAATTATAATTTACAAGTATCAAATCATAATTTGGCTTTCTTTTACGTAAAGTTATTTTGTTATTTTGTTAATTTCTCTTCGGATTGAAATTGATTCCTTTTAATTTTCTTGTTCAAAACCGTTAAGAATTGTTTAGAATCATTATTTCACTAACATATTTTTGTTTCCTGTTTCTTTTTTTCTTTTCCTTTTTTCAATTGCAATTCTCTAGCTTCTCGAGATAGAAGTAAAAAGAGCTACAACTGAATTAAAGCTGGTAGAGGCTAAGCTGAGGTACGTACATGTTGATTACAATGTCTTTAACATATTTTCGAAAAATATGCGTACATAATTAGTGTCTTCATCCATTACCAATTATTTTGGGTCAAATACACTAACTTCTAACACATATATGCATGGTGTTACTAGCTTTCTTGACTCACAATTTCCCTAACATTTTTATATTATTACTTAAAGGGGTTATGAGCCAAAACTAGACCATGATCTTTCACTAGCCGAGCTCTTGTTGTGTGAGAAAAACTTGAAAGCCTCTTTACAACGAGTCACGAATTTGAAAGTAAGTTCTCTTATGCAAAAATACACTTGTACTACTATCTAGTTTTATTTTCATTGCTTTTTTTGCCATTTACGTCTTCTTAAACTTTTTAACATTTACTTAACCAGAAAACGTTTCCTGCTAATTCTTCATCTTCCAGTGAGCAAATGGTGTTCCAGTTTTTTTTTTTTTTTAATATAAAAATTACTTTTAACATTTACTTAACCAGAAAACGTTTCCTGCTTATTCGTCATCTTCCAGTGAGCAAATGGTGTTCCAGTTTTTTTTTTTTTTTTTTAATGTAAAAATTACCTTGTTTTTTGTTATCTTCGGCAAAAATGACCCTTTAATTAGTAAATTCGTTCTCATCCGTTGAAATTACATATCATTAGACGGAGAAGATGCATCATCAGAAGGAACAGAGGGAGATCAACAGACAAGCTTGTGCAACACAAAATTCTATGGGAAATGAATGGAATTGGGCTGCTCAAACCTCTAGTTCTAGTCAGCTTCCAATGCCTTTTGATCCTCGACACATTAGACCAAACAGGTTTGTAATCACCTTCATCAAATTAAGTAATTCTTCCCTCAAAAATTTATTTATCAAATGATGTGACAATATTTCATTTGTCGAAATTTACTCAAAACTTAATTTATCTCTAATATATGATTAAGTTAAACACATCATTTGGTCAAAATTTATTTGGTTAATATTAAAATTTTCAGTTTAGTCATATTGTCATGCAAATTCCAAAGTGGTTAGCAATTAATTCAGGTCTTTAATTTATTAAAAGGATCATGATCTGGTTAATTAAATGCATATGTGCCCATTGCCATTGTTTCTGTGAAGTAATGGAGTAGTTGGGGGGAGCATACTTCAAGGCCTATCTGGTCATGCTGGTAGTGGAGTACTTGGACGGGGTTCAAAAAATTGCACAGAAAACTTCACAATAACAGCTCATTCAAGCTTCCGATCCATTCACCAACCTGCAGGAATTTCGTTTACAACTCCACAAGCCCAAATTCCACCTAATTATTACACTAATTATGCTATGCAGGTACTTATTCCTTATAATTCACCTCCTAATTTATAGTGAACTTGATCCCCTTTTATTGGAACTTCTAAGTTGCTAGTTTTCATTAATATATTCAATTTTTGGGAAAACCATGTGTAGGTTCAAAGCACGCCAGGAGAAAGTACTAGTCACCCAAATCATCAGCCAATGGGAGTATTCGACAATTCATCTATGGTATGTGATATATGTATATTGCCACTCTCAATTAATTTGCATATACATGCACCTCTAATATGTAGTTAATTCATATCAAGACCGTTGTATACGTACTAGTCTCTCACATCTAAAAGCTCACCTTCTATTCACATAACCACTTATTGCATAAAACCAGTTGTAAGAATAATTTCTCTTTATGGTGTTGCTCAATTTTCTTGAAAGGAAATTAAACTTGAAATTATATTATCTTCACTTCTACTTATTGAACTTTTCTCTCCCAAAAACAGACCCATATTCAGAGTAGACAGAGTGGTATTCTACCAAAGTCTCCCATGAATGCAAACCCTAACAGGGTGAATTGGTTTAACAGTGGTAACTACAATACCAGTCAGAATTTGAATGTCAGTCAGACAACTTTTAACTCTGAAAGGTATGCCATCGATCTTTAAATCCTATGTTATCTTCATCATCAAATCTTAGTAACTAGCTTGCTCACACTATCTTATTCCTCTAACGTCTGCAATCATACATCAGAGCTATATTACAGCAAGAATGTGAGCCTATCTTCACCAACATCACTGCCTCCGGTCACAACAACAATGGAGGTCGTGAAAGAAAAAGGAAACGCCTAGTAGGTCCTAAAAAAATGAATCCAAAACCGGAGTGTTCAGCGAACCTCATGTCGCCTACTGTACAGACTGAGATGGTAAATGTCACAAGCAGTACTGCCGAAGAGAAGAAGGAGACTAACTCATGGGAGTACTGGGATGGCTTTGCTTTGGCAGAGAATTTGAACTCAATAGACGATCTTGAAATATTATTCTGACTCAATTAATTGCTTGTAGTAGTGGAAGTTTTCCATGATTTATTACCAGTTGAAATGAAGTTATTTTGAATTAGTTAAAAAGGTTATACTTTTGATAAAAGTCTATTTTGTAAACCGCATTTTGAGTGTAACCAATTTCATTTTGTTTTCTTAGATTTACATCCATTTTCAAAATTGTCACGTAAGATTCATTGCCACGGAATGTCAAGGGCACTTTGATGGATCTCTTTAATTTTAACAACAATGAGGTGATAAGGTAGAAGTCTTAGTCAAGCAGCATTATTACTGACTCAACTGCTAGCTGTATACAAGCTTTGTTGATGTAGCATTGTAGTTGGTTAATTAGTCAGTTTTAGCTTAGCATATAAGCTGTGTATTACAGAACTAGATTATTCCGTAAAAAGATCAATCAAAACAGAGTTTCTTTCTCTCTTCTCTTTTTCTTTTTCTTTTTCTCGCTGTTTCTCTTTCATTTTCTGTCACTTTCCTCTTGAATCTAGAACGCTGAAACTTAACGAACTCTGAAAATTTTGCAGCGGATTTGTTGGCTAAAAAGGGGCATTCTTTCATATTGGGTCAGCATCTTATTGAGGATATTTGTTTTATCGTTAGGGAGTTGGGTGAGATTTGCATTTCTGGTTTTTTTCAAGAGGCTCAAAGTCCTGGTCAGACCTAGGCAAAAAAGAACTTCATACTGGACCAGTTCCCCACCCAGCTCACAACCAAACTAAACTGGGTTAAGAACTTCATTAATTCACACACCAAAACTACACCAGTTCACAACCACACACTTTGCAAGTTTCTAGCAAACACACATTTGTCACGAGGTAAAGATTTTGCGCAATCAAACTGCTTAATCATTCTTAATTAGGTCCAGCCCATTTTGCAGCCATGCAAAGAGAGATGGAGGCCAGGTAAATATATATATATAGATTCAAGTTTCATAGGGAATATTAATATTAAACCTCTAAGCAACTAGAAGTCTAGTACGTTCCCTCCAAGTCCAACTACAACTTTTGCATGTTAAAGTAAAATGCATTAGAGAATGCAAATTAATTTCCCATTTTTGGACTAATTATTTAGCTGAAGTCTTTCATGTCAATAAGATGTGTAGGGAAGGGGTAATAAGGATTGTTGGAGTCATCATCCCCATCTTCATACTTTCCCTTGCCACCAAAATCCTGCCACAAGACAATTGGCGCATGATCAGCAGGTCAAGTTTCAATAAATAGTGCCTCGAGAACATTGTAATAATTTCATATCATTATTCATTTAGTACATGTATTATTTTTCAGAACATTGGTACCTCAGGATAATAGCTATATACTGTAGGCCACCCTCGGGCTTCTCGGGTTGCCCGTTCCAGCTGCTCATGGCTTGATCTTAATTTCTGTGCCTATTATAACATGTTTAGTTCTCAGTGCTTAATTAATCAACAGTTTAATCTCAATAACAAATCGTTTGCAAACAGAAAAGATCAATTAAAAGATATGATTGAGAAATGAAAGAGTGACACTAGTTAATGGAAAATCTTCATCAACGCATACATTACATAATTTATATTTTATAGTGTCAAATACTACATAATCTTGGAAAACCTTTCTCTATATCCTATATTTGCATTTGGCGATAGATTTAGCTTCTTCTTCTTCTCTTTCTTTTGTATGTTTCATCCGAAGAAATTGCACTCTTATTCACCTTATTTTGCTTATTATATGTACATAAGGATATGCATAAAAAATTATGACATGCATAGTATATATCCAAAAAAAAAAAGAGCAAATTAGACATAGCTATCAGGTTTACACTTTTTTTCATTTGGATACTCCAATTAAAAAAAGTTGTACAAACATACTTGAACTACCATTTTTTCACACTTAATACCTCTGTCAACCTTTTCATTTGCCAGGCCATTAACCTCAGACATGGTGTGCTCAATGTACGCCATGTGTCATCTCTTTTCTTTTATTTTCAAATTTTTTTTTCTATTTTCATATTTTAACAATTAAATTACCAATTTATAATTTTTTAGAGTTTCCAGAAAATTTTAGAATCCAAATTTGTTTCTAGAAAATTAAATAAATTCTAGAAAAATTCTAAATTTTTTTTTAAAGTCTTAGGAGAATTCTAAAAAATATTTTAGAAATTACCAAAAACTTGTTTTAGAAAATTCTAAACTTTGTAAAATAGAAAAATAGAAAAAATTCGAAAATAAAAAAGGTGACACGTGGCACACCAACATGCACTTTAGCGGTTAACTGTCAAGTAGATAGAAAAGTTGACGAAAGTAAGTGTCAAAAAATGGTAGTTAATTAAGGTACCTCTATGAAACTTTTTTTTATTGAAGTACCTAAGTGAAAAATGGAGTAAACAAAGAAAATTACTATAAAAAAAATAATATTTAAGAAGCTCTTACGGTGATATTACCTCCACCGAGTTGTGTGAATGCGCAACATTATTCTTATGATGTGATCGCATCTTGTCTTCTCCAAGGGGCGCCTGGTAACCCTGTTTACCACAAAATTTAAGCCACCATATATTTGCTCTAGTAATTAAACATTATTGAGAAGTTTTTCTTGTCAAATAATCTAACTATCAATATCAACCATTAATTATTTTGACCCTTACTAAAATGCATGTCTAAATTCACAACAACATAATATGTAGGGGTGGTATCAGATAGCTCTACCGACACATCGGCTGACACTGCTCGAATGGGAAGATCAGAGTTCGACTTTGATCTGACGAATGTCGGTGTACTAATGGTCGGAGGTACTGACTAGTCGGGTGGATTCAATGTCTTACTTCCGACAAAGAAGAAGAAACATCCACTTCTTTTATGCCACTACAAGATCAGAAAAAACTCATTCTTTCCTCATCGCAAGATCTAAAAAAACCCATTCTTCCCTCATGGCAAGATATGAAAAGCAAAGCACTTAATCACAAATTTTAAAAAGAAATGGGTTTTCTTTTGGAAAATTGGGGTTCTTACTTGAAAAATGGAGTTTTTTTTTCTTTTGAAATCGGTTTGGTTTAGTTTAGTCAATGAAAAAGTTAAGAAGTCAAACCAAACCGTCCTTACTAATAGCGATTTGAAATTTTTAAAAATTAATAAAACCGAACAGAACCGATTATAATTTTTTAAATTTTTTTTATATATGGCATATTATAATTGGACTTTCATAGTTGTTTGTTTGCTTGATACATATTGTCATATTGATATTATTGCATTTTTATTATTTTGTTACCCACATGCTCTTTCTGTCGGTCCACTAAATTAACAAACTTAAGGCATTGTCATTGGGTTACAATTGTTAGAGACTTATACGGGTAAAATTAACACAATTGAAACTACATATTCTTTAGTGAAATCTAACTTATATTAACTAGGTATAAAACAAATTAAGTAAATAAAGTGTCTTTAATTGAAAATTAATTAATTTCACAAATATACATACTGTTGGCCTGCTGCCCAAGATTCCAGGTCCCGGGTGTGGCCGCACTGAGCAGCCGGCACTGCATGTGCCAACCATGAGCCGTTGGTTTTGTATGAGTGATCCCTTATTGCCACCCTTGCCGATATCCTAATTATTTGTACAAACACATGCATATTACACCAATTAATTAATTAATTAATTAATTATACAGCTTTCTTCATCATCCGAGATTTATAATTATTTATCCTTTATTTGTGCAATTAGCAATGAATTACCTGCATTGGAATATTGTTAAAGGGTGGTGAGGTCTGGACTTTGCATGATATTTCATCTGCAAACTTCTTCCTGCAATAGAGGCAAAGTAAAGGTAGGGCTTTATTCCGGATGTGGAATACTCTCAACAATTATATACTTTTACCATAAAAAACCAAAAACAAAATCAAAATCAAAATTTGAGAAACACAGAGAGCACTAACTTGACTACAGGAGGCTGTAAAGTTGTCCCATTCCAGTTGCTTTCTTTAGTACGAAACTGTGCAGCAACATGAGGGTCCCTAACTGCCTTCTCCTACGTGAAAATACAAAACCAATCTCATGATGATCTGATTCACCTTAGTAACAAAACTTTCATTCTGTCCATTAATTTTTATGAAATTATGTTGATGATGTGCTAATTAAAAGCGATATATATATACATATATGGAAAGTAGACCAATATTCAAGTTGGAAACTAATATTTGTACTACCTTTCTCTCCATGGATCTGTTGGCCGGCCAAGCTTTTACCCTGTGTCTGAGAGGCTAATCCAAATTATCAAACAAAGCAAATCATGCATACTAATTAATAATTGTTTAATCCAAATAATATTTGCTAGCACATATATATATTTAAGGAATTAGTACGTTATTCGTTTTGAGTTTACACTTCATATATACTTGTTAAAGATGAACTAAATCTTACACAAAACGAATACGTGATGAAGAGTAGCGAGCTAGGAATTAAGCCAAAGATTAGGATATATTAAGCTTTCGATTTCCTCTAATGAACTAATAGAAAGTCCATTCCGAAATGAGAGATATATATCACCAAAATTTGAAGCTGCTGGATATTGCATGTCAGAACAAAAATTATCTATCTCATACGTTTTCAAACTATATACTAAATTAATTAAACTTTAAAATACAAGTCTTTAAAACAAAATCTATCAATTGTCATTTTTTCAAAAATTATCTATCTCATACGTTTTCAAACTATAAACTAAATTAATTAAACTTTAAAATACAAATTAGTCAAATTTTTCTTTGTTGCAAACAGTCTTTAAAACAAAATCTATCAATTGTCATTTTTACACAATATATATACATACACACAGAGAAGGGAATCGGACTCTCTTATATATTAAAATTGAAAAAATATTATCAATTAAAAATTTGATAACTAGTCTACCAAAAAAAATTTGATAACTAAAAAATTATTAATATGTTCTTAAGCATATAACGGCCTTAATGATTTTAACGGTCAAAATCAATGTCAGTTAATTATATAACAACATAAGGATTAGTGACACGTACATGTGTGTATGCACAGAGGATCAATAAGCCTAACTGTTTTAACGGTAATGTTATAATTTATTCAAAATACATTTTATCCTTTGACAGTGAATAATTAACATCAAACAAAAATTAAGATATAAATGCAACATATATTATATTACATCCAGAGTATAAATAGCCAAAATAACTTGAAATAATGGGGAAGAGGGAGAACCTTTCACTGATAGCAGGGAAGTTAACAGGGCAGTACTCTTACAATTACTCAATGATAGAAAACCTGAGAAAATATAAATGAAATTTATGGAGGAAGAATGACTTGTTATTGTTTTCATGGCATGCAAAATTAATTGAAAACCAATCTGCGTATATTAATGGCAGAAGATTACGATCTAATGGATACGGACTTGCAATGAAGAGGGTGTGAAAACTTGAAATGTATCCTGAGGCTTTCAGATACATGCTCTAAAGGGCCTGACATTTGCTTGAGTCAAAGGTTTGGCTCACTAGTGTTGGTCAAATGTACTCATATGTGGAAATTAATACTCAAATCTGCTTTCATGTTATACAGATTAGGCATTAAATTCGTTTTATAGAGTAACAGGGTTGTAGAATACTTGTAGATTTATATTTGAAAATAAAATTGAGGAAACTCGATCATATGCTATTTGTACTAGCTCAACTACCCACCTTGTATACTATTCTCTAGCATTTGGATCCTTTATTAGTTCATATAATGTGATCCTAGTGGGACCCACAAAATAGGTCTTCCATGTATTAGATCTCAAGAAAAACTTATATGTTATGGGTGTATACATTATTTCTCTCACAATAAATAGTTACATGACTAACATTTAACATGTGAGTAAATGCATGTTGTGAAGATATACATACACCTGTTACATACAAAATTTCTCATGACTAAATCACTGGATCTCACCTCTATTATATCAATTGAGATCAATCATACAAGTAACATCATTTTGGTCATCATACTTGTTTTTTAATTATACAAACCTCAAATATTTTCAAACTTTCTATTTAGTCCATTTTGTCAATTGTATTTTTTTTGTCCAAATTGCAACCTTTTCGGGGGTGACATTAGTGGTCATCGATCCCCTGTATATCACCCCCATCTATCTCTTTCTTTCTTTATGATCTATGCTATAGAGAATGAATTTTGTTTTTAAATGAATTTCGATCTACTTAAGAACTTTGCGTTTTTTGTCCTTGAGAATATTTTATTATTAAATTTTTTTCTTGCATATTTGTGTCGAAATCTAAAAATTATTTGCGTGATAAAACTTTGCATAATTTGCATTTTATTTTTTTGACCAAAGTTGCATGATTTGCATTAATATATAGTCTTTTGGGTGAGTTGCAACTATATATTTTTCTTTTGTGTGCGTAATGTGCTTGTTGAGTGTTGAGTAACACCCTTCCACATTAATACATTTGATTTTGACCCGTGTGTTTGCAATTTACTTGGTTAAGTTCGTAATGAACATTTGGTTTAGTGGATGATACTTAATCTCTTTTTATTAGAGGAGACCTTGAGTTTTGTTGATTAATACAAAAAATAATCTTTGTTTGTTTAGGTTTGATAGGGTTTCCCGTTTTATTATCAGAAATCTGGTATGGTAAAGCGCGATCCAACTCTTATCCAAATTTAACGGCCCAGATGAAGCCCAAGCAGGCCCCATCGTATCCGCTCTTCGTTCCTACTCAAAGGCTCAAAGCACAAGAGTCGTTAGCAGTTTACATTTTTGCAAAGCCATACAACTCCCAAAGCTCCAGATAGCGTATACAAACTCCATTTCTTTTTTAAATAAAAAGATAGAGAAAAAAAATGACAATCTCTGCTCTTACCATTACAACTCCAAAGTCCCACGCCCATACTCAAAGCTTTAATCCCAAAACCCCATTCTCCTTCAAACCCATTTCGTCTTGTTCATGTTCTTGTTCTTGTTCGTCAACCACTGAAAACAATCCCAAGGTATCTTGGGCTTCAAAAACTCTGGCTAAGAAGTGTTTATTCGACGTGGGTATTGGGCTGTTGGCAGCTTCAGTTGTGGCATTGTCACCGATGGAAGCTAATGCCACAAGAATTGAGTACTACGCCACTGTGGGAGAGCCTTTGTGTGAGTTGAACTTTGCTCGTTCTGGGCTTGGTTTCTGTGATGTTTCTGTTGGGTCTGGTGTGGAAGCTCCTCGTGGAGAGCTCATCAATGTGAGTTTCCTTATTCCACTTTTTGGTTTGTTTTGCAACTGTTGTGTTTTCTTGGTTTGGTTTGTGATTGTGTGTAATTTGGCAATTTGAAGTTTTGATAGTTGTTAATGGATATCAAACACAATGGCTATCCAAAAAATCTTGAAGCTGGAACATTAAAGACATAATACACCAAACCTGTGGGTAAATTAAATCTAAAACATTGAATTTTATTGCGTTTCAAAAAATTTGGCTATTGGTGTCATTTGGGTCATAATACACCAAGACAAAACAAATTGAATGGCCTTGTGTAAATTAAATCTAAAACATCACCAGAATCTGGAAACGATTTGTAGGATCAGTTTGGTACGGAATTTTGTTCCTGAGCATGACATTATACGTATTATTTCCCCTTTGTAAAGCAGTTCAAATTTTCTTGATTCATATTCTTATCTGTTTTCAAGATACCGTAATACTTTTCTTATATGCCTCGAGTATGTTGTTTTGATATCAAATATCCAGAAACCTGTGGACCTTCTCTGCAACAAGCTCGTGAAAACCAAAAGCCCTCTACTGATATGCCCCCAACAATTAATGTTTATCAAGCACAAATTAATAACACACACTAACACAGATAGGCTCACAATAATCTGTTTTCCCAAATGCAGGTTCACTATACTGCAAGATTCGCTGATGGGACGGTCTTTGACAGCAGCTACAAACGTGGTAGACCTCTCACTATGCGGATTGGTGTTGGCAAGGTGTGAGATTGTCTTAAATAATTAATAACTATCCACCTCACTGCCAATTAGTAGATGAAATAGTATCTCTTCATTTCCCAGTTGACATTAATCACACATGAAAGTTTTAAATCTTGGATCACACTGCTTAATGAGCATAAAAACTACAGCATAATCTTAAGTGGATTGCTGAAAAATTGTCTCATGTCCAGGTTTCCTAGCACTCCTGTTGATGCTCATGTTTATATTAGATTATAGTGTGAGCCTGAGAAAATGAGGCAGGACAAAGACTGCTCTGATTCGAATTGATATTGGACACAGAGAAACTAGAGATAGTAGAGGGAAGAGAGGGAAGAGATAGAAAGAAGAAAAGAGATACAAGGATTAGAGTAAAAGAAAATTAGGATAAAATCATATAAAAATTAATAATCAATTTCAATCAATGCTCCAGAAGTTTCCAAAATCTATTACAGTAACGCTTAGGTCTCACACTGAAATGTGGGAGAAGAATGGGCGCACACTTACAATAAATGCAATCTTTTTCTTCTTGTATCCATTATCATTCTCCCATTGTTGGAGTAAACTCAATCTCAAGTTTTGCAATGTTGAATTATAAGTTAACATTCAACCAATTTCTCCCCTAATTTTAAAAGCATCAACATCATAAATAAATTTCCTTTCTTTCCAGCACAATTAAATTTAGCATGAATGATAAAATCAATAGTTGAGAAAGCTTTTGTGATGCATCCATCATCATTCTATCCTAGCTGGAGAAAACTCGATCCCAAGGTTTGTAATATCTAAAAAAAAAAAAAAAATTAGCAAGCTTGGAGTTCACTCAATTACTCCCATAATTCTAAACGCTCCAATGTCAGCAACAAAGAAAACTTTTTTTTTTTTTTTTTNCGCTCCAATGTCAGCAACAAAGAAAACTTTTTTTTTTTTTTTGAGTCATTTAAATTGATCAAGAATGATGAGGTCAATATATAGTTGACAAGGTTTCTATGATAAGCTCATTAAAGGGGTTGATTTCTTCCTTGAAGGTTTCCTCTTCACAATAAATTCCATGTCATCTATTTCTTAGGCTTCAGAAGTTTCCTTGCTTTGTTTGAAGTCTGCATCACACTATTCTACTCTTGCGTAGACTCAACATTATCTTCTGCTATTGCAATGTCCACAGCATTTGTTTCTTCATTATGTTTTAGTCTCTTCATGGTGGGTTGAAGATGTAGGAAGGGAAGCTTCCTACTTAGTCTCTTGTTTGAGCTTTTCATCCTTGAACAATAAAGCGAATATCAAATCCCTAGGACATAGGATTTGTTCATTCCGAAGAATCTTCCCCTCCTATCACAATAAGGCCTAAATTATTACAAATAAACTAAATCAATATAATTAACCCCTAAATCTAATTTTTGCAAAATTTAAATTATCCTAGTTTTGCAGCTTGTTGCCTTGTATAAATACTATTTTTATTTTTTAATCATCATAACCTAAGCTGCCAAAGACTCTAGGAAACCAAAATTATAGTGAAAAATTAAACAAATATTAATAATTGTGGACCTAATAGACCAAATGGCGATTCAGTTTGAAGAGCAGTTTGAGCGTCGAAAACGAGGGAAATTATTTCTACTAGACTTTGCTTCTGAGCCCGAATATAGTCGATTTACATATCAAATCGAAGGGAATCGCGCCATGATTCCAACTCACAACTAGAGTCATGACTAATAGGCTTTATTAGGCATCCGAGGTAGTTTAGGGCCTCAAAACTGCATTTGAAGTCTCGGACCATTTTATTTATTTTTCGTTTTATTTTATTTGGATTTGTTTTAGCCCACGGGCCTTATTTATGTGATCGTTTAGCCTTAGGGTTTCATAAAAATGTATTTAAGGATTTTTCTAACACTTTGAGACTTCTCTCAATTATGTTGGGACTTTTTTTGACAATTATTCAACAACACTTTGAGTTTTCTCTCAATTTTCCTGGTGGACTCCAGGTTTCATGTTCTTTTAGGTTTACACTTGTAAACCTTGGTCTCTTACGCTGCATCACTAAAAAATGCTCAGTTTTCATTATGCTTCTGTCAAATTAATTTCCCCTTCTATACCCTTGAGATTAACCAATAGACAACAAACTGTCAAAGGTGTAGAAATTTCCTCACCGTACCCTCATTCATGTATACTCACTTAACTGATCTTATATATATTTTGGTGTCCAGGTCATTAAGGGATTGGATCAAGGAATTTATGGGGGTGAAGGTGTTCCTCCAATGCAAGTAGGTATGACTTTAAAGCTGGTTATTGTTTTATATATTACTTCTCGTTTGCAAAAAACAAAACAAATCTTCACCGAACAAATATTGCACAGGGGGAAAACGTAAGCTTCAAATTCCTTCATATTTAGCATATGGGCCAGAACCTGCAGGATGCTTCGCAGGTGAGGTTTTATTATATTTGAAACTCAATATCTTGACTCTTTAGTTTTTCTTCCTCACAATATCTTGGCTCTTATCATTAGCTAAAATCATAAACTTCAAATTTTTTATAATCTTAGAATGCATATAGCCTATACATTACCAAATCACTTTCATCTTCATTATATGTGTATGTGTGAAAGTACGATATGCTAATCAGTTGACTTTGGGGACAGTGAAATATTTTTATTATTGATATTTGCTTTCATAATGTCACGTGAACTAGATTTAATCAAGCTCAGTCAACCCTTGGGTGGATACTGAAGTTGATGGTATCATAATGATATATATGTAATCCTTCTTATTATGTGACATTTTCTAATTTATCCCCAGAGCATGAGGAGAATTTGAGCACACACACTGTCCATCATTATGATAATCATTCAGAATGTTAATTTTGTAGGTGACTGCAATATACCTGGCAATGCTACTCTTGTCTACGATATTAATTTTGTTGGTATCTACTCGGGAAATAGAGCAAAGTGAAGAAATCCAAATTTATTTGCCAACAAATAGATATGAAAACCATGAGATCAAGCACGTCTCTTGACTTCCCTGAAGGTAAATCCATTTTTAAATACAAGTTGAGACCGAAATCCGAGTAATCATACATATCTGAGAGCACCTTCCTTTTGTACGCTTGGCTTGCAAATCGAAGATCTATACCTGAATAAAGTTGATATATCCTCCGGATTCTATATTGTGAAACTGGAAGCAGCACAACCCCTGCCTATTTCATTCTACATTCTACATTCTGCATTTACATTCCTTTTTATGTATATAGCATTAGGTTTGTGGAACATGTGAAGACTCTTATTAATGGAAAATGGTCGTCTTCTGTGATTTAAAAGCAGTTCAAAAGATTAGCTTATTCCTGATTTGAGTACTGATATGTAATTATGTATAAAGGTAGGCTATTAGTTGTTTTATCTCATAAAGTGATCAATCTCAATATTAAAGCAAAGAGTGACAGATGATAGTTCAATTCTCTCTAGGGTCTTACTGACATTTTTCAAGAAACGCAAATCCCAGACTGTGATTAGCTAGTCTAGATTGGGGCTAGAGCTCATGCTTTGGTTTTAGCTCGTAACACAAGGGTCACATGTGTTGGGTGGATAATTGGGTGGTACAGTGCGCTGGCCACAGATGCATGCAGGAAAAAGCAAAAATATCAAAGGTCCTACCCGATACATCTCTTACTGCAATATTCTTGTAGCTCTATGTTTCTGCCTGATTGGATTGGGATGATTGGTTAGATATTTGGCGTATGACATGATACTCCAATTTATCTCACCATGAATACTAACAAAAGGTGTCTCAAAATGCATGCCTATAGGAAGAAGACTATGATACAATAAAAGATCCCAAACCAAATGTTTCTGATTGCTTTACGGTTAGATATGTTTGCTGAGACCATGGCTTTTCTCTTCAATATCTAAGTTTTCCTAAAATGGGCATAGTGTTCTGAAAGTTTGGATATGGACCTCACTGATTAGCTGCTATCCCATTACTGACACTGATCTGGTCACCTTTTTTAGAAGGGCAATAAGTGCCTGTAGGTTATTCTCAGCTGGCCTGTCTTGGAGCTTGGATACGGAATTGTTCTGTTTTTTTTGTTTTCTTGAGCAGTTGATCATCTAGATTTATACAACAATATATGGTTGTCTTTTGTACAGTTGGCATGCAACATAAATTATATTCATCATATGGTCATGATATACAATATGCTGGTTAAATTGTATGTATGTTCTCTTGTTAATTTTCCATCTCAAATTCCAAATCAATGCCACAAATGGAGGACATTACTGCTGCAAGTGCATACGTATAGAAGGAACTGACCTGATTAATTGGCAATTACTTTTGGGCATATATATTGTGGGCCATTAGTTTTGATTTCTTTTCACCTTGGCCTTCTATGCTCAGTTGAACTGTGGCCTTTGTGCCTTTTTCCTACAATTTTACTAACTTTAACTATGGTGTTCAATTTTGGTCAAAAAAAAAAACTATGGTGTTCAATACCACCACACTCATCATCTATCACATGTTACACATTAACTATGGTTAAACTTTTATACTAAATACAACCACATAATTTTAACTATGATTAGTCATGAGCTAATATGTAGTGCACCATAGTTAAAGGTGGAGCAAATTTGCACCCTTTTTTCTGTCGAATAACATTATACTATGAAAAAAAACAAACAGAAAATCTTTTGTTTGGACTTGAGATGCTTACACTTGATAGTTTGGCTGAATAAGATGCTTTTAGTTTCAATTTTCAGGATTATAGGTGAGTTAAATATGTTTTAAACCAAATTATGAAGTGGGTTAAGGGTAGAGCCTTTGAGGGGCAGGTATTACTTTGTGAACTCTAGGTATGCTGCGTATGAAAACGTCTTTACGCTTCCTCTGGATCAGAGAAAAGAATGCAGAAAGAAAAGAGAAAAAGTTAAAAGGGAAAGAAAGCTGATTCCTTCATTCTTCATGTTTTGGTTTGAGTAACCAAAAAGAAGGATTTGCTTTTTTCCTTGTCAATTTATTTGCCTTGGGTCTTTCTGGAATCAAATGGATTTGAATAATATAAACGTTGGTGCCAATTATTTGAATGCTAGGCGCCTAGATATTTTACACACATTAAAGATAGTCTTCATGTACTAGCCTAGACTTGGATTTTTATTGTATTTGACAAGCAAAGCATGTCACTTTGAATATCATGATTTCATTTTCACCGTATAAGATTTGAATGAACTCATCTAGCAACTTCAAATCTACACAGATCAGAGAGAATCAGAAAAGTAAAATCTACACAGATCTTCAAGGTCACTCATTGTAGATGTAATTTGCAGTCATGTCAAAGAGCTGTAGATAGATGGTCCACTTTGTTTGCCATGTATGGTAGTTTTGCTTATGAAACCACAACAACAATGAACAACAATGCCATAATCAAATACATATGGCATTGGCAACCAGCTTGCACTAACTCGTTTAGTGTGAAGAATGAAGATACAGCTGTGGAATGTGGACAGGCCTAAGTCATCATAGGCACGAGAAGACACAGTAACATCAGGGAGATGGACAATGAAATAAAGATACAAACAAGTACCTCATAGGCTCATACTGAACAACCCGCACTAGTTTCACCAACTACCCAAAAGCACTAATTTTACTACTTTTAACTGTTTGGGAATATAAAACAACATACACAATTGTCTGCTTCATTTTACTTACTTTACTCCACTATACTCCTATCAATCTTCCCTCTAGCATTCTAAACCTATCTTTGTGTAAGAAATTCCCTTTAACTCCACCCACTATTTTTTTTTTGGGCAAATTATAATTTAATACCTCAAAGTATATTTCATCTTGCAACTTTAACGGTCTTTTTGACGATCTAACGGCGGTGCATATTTGTCAAAAAATTGAAGTTGAGGTACTGTAAAAACTGAACTGAGTATACCAACTTGCAATACAAAATATACTTGAGGGATTAAATTACAATTTGCACTTTTAATGGAGGAAAATGGTAAGAATCAAATTCTTGTTTTAATGGCCCACTAATTTTAAAATCATATGAGCCCTTGGAGAGTAAGAAGGAAGTATGATTAAAAGCACTAATTTCTCATCTTCTCATATATGAGGAAATCCAAAAACAAAAATACAATATTAGAAGAAAAAAAAAGGGGTCCTACATTGAAAATATTACAGAGGCTTGTAGCTAGGAGGAGGCGAATCAAAAGAGGGTAAATAGAGAGACTAAGACAGAACTTGTTTCTCTCTTACATGATAGAGCATGCATTGGGGTTGTCATCACTGAACATGGTAGTGTAAGGGTCCTCATATCTTGTCACAGTGCCAGTGTTGGCAGTGTTGTTCTCCACATTTCTGACATAACCAGGAGGTGCCTTCTTGTCATAAGCCTGAGCAATGTAAGGCTGAGCCACTAAGTTGTAAGGCACATATGGCCATATCTCTGCCCTTTTCCCCGTTGACTTGGCCTTCTTCAGCACTTTGTTTGGTTCAACATAGCCTATAACACTCACCTTCTGTTGCTTCCTATTTATCTCCACAGATTTAACACCTGCCCAACAAACAAAATATGTTCAGCTCAAAATTTTCAACCTTAAATGACAGTAATTTATGGCACAACCAAAACAAAAGACAAAAATTTGATACAATATTAACAGCAAGGCAGCAACATACCACTTAAAGAAGAGAGGGCATTCTTGACCTTAAGCTCACAACCATCACAGTCCATCCTGACCTTCAGCTCTACAGTCTGTAATTGCTTCTTCTTTTTTTGGCCACTACTGCCCATAAGATCAGACAAGTACTCCAAAGTGCCTCCAACTCCCATTTTCAACTTTGAAGGATTACCCAAGAAAGAGAAAAAGAATCTAAAAGAGCTCCTTAATCCTTATGAAGGATGAAGAAAAAGCTCTAACACAAGCTCAGCCAAATAGAAATGACAGATGAATGGGGAACAAAAAAGAGAGAGAGAGAGAGAGAGAGAGAGAGCTAGATTTGCCTTTTTTGAAATATTTGGTAAACAATTTATATAGAGATTGACATTAGAAGTTAGCTTTGTCTCTTAAGAAACTGCAAGGAACTTCCTGGTGAACAATGGATTCTTTCCTTGCCTTATAACTCACAAAGGCTTCTAAGGCTGCCCTCTGGACTTTCTTTTGCTTCCAATGACATCTTTCTTTTACTCACGCCTACTTCTTATATAGGCCTCTCTTTTTTTTTTTTTTAATCAGATTCAAACAGAGAAAAGGTAGTGGCCCCCACAACAGCAGTAAACAAAAACTGTAAGGACCGAGATATTATGTTGGAGAGGGAATGTCATGTGCCTTTGTTTTCTCTTTTCTTTTGTTTATTTGACAATTTAATTTCATGATCGGAACCATTCAATATCAAAATCATCATTTATAGATTAATTCTACAAAAAATATCCAAATCAGAAATCGTTTAGTCATCTAACTATTATCAAATAAATAGATGATTTTTGTAACAATTAAATTCACCGTTAGTTATTTAATAACAGTTAGATGACTAAATGATTTTTGATTTGGTTAATTTTTTACAGAGTTGATCTATAAATGATGATCTTGATATTGAACGGTTCTGATTGTGAAATTAAATTGTCAAATGAACAAAAGAAGAGAGAAGGCACAAAAAGAAGACACAAAGAAAAGGCACATACCATTTTCCTACGTTGGAGTATGCATTGGATTTTAAAATATGATTAGGTTCTTTAAAAGCTTCTTATTTCTTAACAGAGAAACCTCTCTTTCGTTAAGGTGGAAAAACTAATACAAGGACTACAATTTTTGCATTTGTGCTCCTACATTGTCTACTATTTGCATATTGTATACACAGGTTGAGGACATCTTGCCCTTCATAGTTATGCACCTACTATTAGATAGATACAAGTATAACAAGTTTACATTATCTCTACATGCTAAACTATTAGGAAATAAGATGACAATATATATCAAGTTTACATCATCCTTTTAAGTGCAGCTCACTTTGTAGCTTGTAAACCAACAAAGAAGTGGAAAATAAAATTTAAAGATTTCAAACTCAAAATTTTTTGCAAACAAAACTCTGATACTATATAGACAATTCCTAACTCCAAAATCTTAAACTATTGAAAAATGAGTCAAAAAGTTTTTATCAAGATTACAATTGTTCGAATAGATTTATTTAAAATCTTGCATTTAAATATGTAATCAAGAGGTGGGTTGTGAAAGTTTTCCTTGTTACTCAAAAAGAAAAACTAACACAAGGATAAAGGTGAGATGTAAATGTAAGAATCAAAAGAAGGATATGTATATACACTAAATACCTCAAGTTTGAGGGACGAATATGCAAGAAACAAACTAAAGCTATATACTAAGACAACGTTTGAAAGCAATGTTTCATATGGAAAGCGACTTGCTGAAAGAAGAAAGTGACATGGCCCACTGTTTATGTTCGTCCAAAGCATATAATTGCAATATTAAACTGATATTAGCAATTAAATAATTAGTATGAAAGTGAAAGCAGCTTCCACGTTCGAAGTGAACAAAACCATTTACACCAAACACGAATTAAAGAAAGATCATTCATAGGCGTGTGGTGGGGACACGTGGCAAGGATCAAACGGTGGAGACGGACCCTATGTAGGGCAGTAGGAGCTGGCTGCCTCTAAATGTGGGCTTGTTTATTCGTTTACTCGTTTTTTTGCTGAAGATTTGTTTAGTCGTTTGCTGGGGTTGCTGACTTGCTTGTGAGCTGTTTGGCCGATTCTGGTAGCAATGAGATTATGTTTGCTTAGCCACGCGCCTTCTTTGCGTGTGGAAATCGTAAACGCAAAGTTCACAACAAAACTAGCAAAACTTCTTTTTCTTTTTTTCTTTTATTATGATAATGAAACTTCCATTCATCTTCAATCAAAGACATAAATTATAGAAAGAGCAAATTTTTCTAGACTATGTGCCACAAACTAGCAAAACTTTAGGTTTATTTGTATTCCCATTATTGTTTAGGAAATACTTAGGTCTTTATAATATATGTAACTTCTTTTAAATAAGCTTATCTCATAATTTAGTAATTGATTATCTTTTTAAAGTATTGACAAATATTATAAATTTATTAGTCCACACTAAAAACTAAAAATGAGAAAATCCTTAAAACTGAGAGCCTAAGTATATCCCTATGGTAATTACCACATAAAGTGTTTGTATCACATATTTTCTTATGTTTATCTTTTGACAAAGAAATTTATCTTATAAGTGCATATAAGTTATCCAATATTCCTTTTATTCTACTGGAAACTAAGCAAGGAGTGCTAATAACATTGGCCAAAATATAATTCATCTTTCGATAAGATCATTTTTTATAAAACTTTTATACATTGCACATTGTATTTATATCCAAAATGATGACATATTAGAGTTTTAGTGTTTTGAGCTTTAGATTTAACATTTAGCAATTATTATATAGGTTAATTGACTTTAAATACTAAATTTTAATAATTTTTTAGTTTAGGTACCAAAATTTAATAGCATTTTAATAGCATTTTAGATTAGGTACTAGTTGAAAAGTCAAACATTATAATATACTAAAGGGCACTATAATTTACAAATATTACATCATATGCCACTACAATAAAATATATATATATATTACATCCATACTATTACATTAATTTATATTATATTATATTAAAACTAAAAAAGTCAATCTAATCACATATTAACTGTGACTGTCTTACAATTTAGTTGTGATTATTTTGGTAAGTTGAAAAAAACAACTCCCACCATTATACTAAGTATTATTTTGAGTAAAAGTATTGTCTTGATCTCTATTTATATTATATTGTAATACAATTTCTCTTATACTAAGTATTATTTTGAGTAAAAGTATTGTCTTGACCTCTATTTATATTATATTGTAATACAATTTCTCTTATAAAAAATTTTAATTCAGTCACAACCTAACTGTGACTGTATCACAATTTAGCTGTGACAGTCATTCAGTCACAACTGAATTTGAAGTTGAGTGTCGTACAGTCACAACTAAAACTGAAGTTGAGACTATATTAACTAATTTCCAAGATAATATAAAAGTATCAAGGACAATTTTATCAAAACTTTATAAATTTTATTTAAGACCCATCATATATGGGCCAAAGGACAATAGAAGGACAAATTTGTCAAACAAGTAAAGCCCAAAACAAAATGGGCTGCAAATTTGTGACCTATTCTAAAAATCAAGTTCATTAGTTAGTAGTTAAACCTAAAAATTATAAGCAAAACTGATTTTCTAAAAAAGTATTGAAACTTGGTATTTAATCTTAAATTTCTATTTTAATTAAGATGAATATTCAATCAAATATTGCCTATCTCACAAGAAAAGTCTCTCTAGTTTTTTATTTTATAGATTCCTATTATAACAAACTTAAGCCCTCATGATCATGCATTATTTTGAGTTAACTTATACAACACTAACCTCTTCAGACCTGGTCTCTTGGGACAGAACTGAATCTTCTGCCTTGCTTTCCAAGTCTAGTACCGAGCTCAAATCTCAGTATTTAATTATAGATCAAGTAGAAAGAGAAAAAATAAAAAGAGAGAAAAAATAAGAAGAGAGAAATTGTGTTCAAAAGTTGGTATCGGTCTCACGGGGTAACAAGACAAAGAATCCAAATCTCTTGACAAAACTTCTCCATCAATCATGCATTAATAAAAATGGCAATTTTTTTATGACGTAATATGAATCTATATCATCATATTATCATCATCTTCACCGTCATCATACTTGTGGACGTTATCATTCTATGCAGGGTGAGAAACAGAAAATCATTCTATGCATCATCAGAATAATGCTTAAAATTTAGACAGTTTGGCATAACGTATACATGACAATCAAAAAGGAGTGAATACATATATTATTATTACATATGTATGCTTTGATTTATTAAATATGTTGAAAGTTACTTTCAAGCATATGACATTAAATTCTCAACCAAACTTTCGAATTTCTTTTCTTTTCTTTTAACTAGAAAGAGGGAATTGATCAAACTTGAGCTCACTATAACATTGTGGAGCAGATCTATCACTGGCTACTAAACACCCAAATCGAATTAAACAAATTCACGAAATTAATTATCCAAAAATTAACAAATTAACAAAATTAACATATTAACAATGGAGGTCTGGGTCTGGGCGCGGTGGGTCTGGGCTGAGGGTTTGGTGGGTGCGGAGAGAGAGTGAAAAAAAAATTAATTAAAAATAATTGGGTTTTATTTTATACGATGGGTGTAATGGATATTTGACATCCAAAAAGGTTTAAAATTCTAACATCAGTAAAATGGTTTTGGGGGTTAAATTGGGTTATTTAGTTAAATTACCCATCATGTATTTTTTTTTTTTCCTGAGCGAAATAGTTTTAATTGGGTTTTATACGATGGGTGTAATGGATATTTGACATCCAAAAAGGTTTAAAATTCTAACATCAGTAAAAAGGTTTTGGGGGTTAAATTGGGTTATTTAGTTAAATTACCCATCATGTATTTTTTTTTTTTTCCTGAGCGAAATAGTTTACCCTATATTTAACTACAAGTTTTCAGACAAAATCATGTCCGACCAACTGGAAGGCTGGGATGACATGGTTTTTCGAGTGTCCTTGGGTCCACAAATGTGCAAACTGTCTTACAGATTTGTTATCATTATTCTTTACTTTTCTTCCTTCACAATACTAGTATGTGGCCACCAATGACTATATATACTTTTTTTGGGATTTAGATTTTGTTTTTTTTGTTTTTTGCAAAGTTAGTTTCAGGCTCCAATTTTAACTTTTGAACGTAATTTCTTTTTTTATACTTTTTTTCTCTACTCTGTAATTAAAGATCGAAATTAAAGTCTGAACTAACAACTAACAGAGGAGATGGCTAAAGCCAATGTGCCCCAACCCCTCCTCTCGGGTTTGAAGCCCAATAGAAGCAGAAGGTCTGATACCAATCTTGCAGAGAAGTAAAGTAGAGGATTCAGATCCCTTTCGCTAATCTTATATATTGCTTTCGGCATATAAAATTCAAATTATTTTATTAATGGTAGTGAATCATATGAATGAAAGGGGTGGCACAACAATGGGTCAGCTCAGACTAGAAAGTCATTTGGTCCTTAATTCCGTATGCGAATTGTTTAGAATTGACTCTCTCAACTTGAAATTTGGTTAAAACACTTGGTGTGTTATATCACTTTTCTATATCTATTTTTTGTTTTTTGTTTTTTTTTTGAAAAAGAAAGAATTCTATTTTGGGTTGAGTACCAGGTCAAACTCAAACAATAGAATTAAGTGCGCAAGAACATAATGGAAGTTCATTTTGGCCAACTGACCAAAAGAGATGACAATATGGTTTGTGAATAAATACATTATCTTCCTAGGTCAAACTCAAACAATAGAATTAAGTGCGCAAGTACATAATGGAAGTTCATTTTGGCCAACTGACCACAAGAGATGACAATATGGTTTGTGAATAAATACATTATCTTCCAACCAAAGCTTTTAGTGCGCTTTGAACATTCTTCACAACTGTCATGGGTTTCCAAATCTTACCTCTTCTTATTAAAATTGGGTGCACACCCATCTCATATTTCATTTTCTGATCAATACACTATGTATCAAATTAATGTGTCATTTATAACATGTGACCACCTTTACCCCCCACATGCATCTTGTAAAAGTTCAATTCTTTTGCCTCTCCTCTCTAAAATTATAATAAATAAATAAAACATTAACATATGATCAAAAATTGAACATTAACATATGATCAAAAAAAGAAGAAGATAAATTACAATACAACAATGTTACACTTATTATATTTTCATACTATATTTTATATAGCATCTAATACAATGATAACACGTAAAATAGTATAAAAAATGTGGTATAAAAATATGATAAGAATAATATTATTGATTATTTTTTATAATATAGTATATTGTAAAATGAATAACCACAATTAACCATAGTTACTCTATAGGACACGTGGCAAATTTTTAACAGACCACCTATTGCTATGGATCACTATCTATTTCCATAGACAAAGTAAAAAAGCAAAGAAATATCTCTGTAGAGGTCTGTAGGGAAGAGGACAAGAATAATTAATTAAGAAAATTAAAAAACAAAAAACAAAAAACAGAGTACCAAACCAAAATACTGGTGTAATAAGTGGGCCAGCGGCGGATAGTTGCTGCCGAAATAGTCTTCCCATTCAAGTAAAGTTGGTTGAAGTTGGCCACATTGAGTGAGAAAGTGGACAACCTCTCTCTCTCTCTCTCTCGCTCTCACTAGAGTCTCTACCTCTCTCTCTCTCTCCATCATCATGATCATGAAACACACCAAAAGAAAATTATAAATCCCACAAAAGGTGAAAGGTAGCAAAGAAGAAAAGTAAATTCATACAAGCAAGAACCCAATTCAAAGTGGTGGAGTGAGAAACAAAGAAACAAAGAAAGAGGGTCATAAACAACGATTTTATGTGAAAAGCTATGTGGTAAAGAAGCATGTGGTATAACAAAGGAGAGGGGAGGCTAGCCTAGAGAGAAATACAAAGAGAAGAGAACCCCATCTCTCTCTCTCTGTGCTTGCTCTTTGCTTCCTTTTGCTCGTAGCAGCTTTTTGAAGGGTCTCTGGGAGCTTGGCTGGTCTAGTAAGGTACAAAATTTTGTTAATTATCTTTAAAAACTTCTGGGTTTATGCTATTTTTGTCTTGGAGATATAAATTATGGAAAAATTTTGAAGAATTTATAAGTAAAAATTTGGAAGCCTCTTAAGCTTTCTGTTGTAGAGCAAAAGGAAGTCATACTGTCATAGAATTGTTTGAGGCAATTTTCCTAGGGATCCCTCTTGTTTTCAGAGTGTCAGATGCTGTTTCTTGGAGAATTATATTCTCTCTCTCTCTCTCTCTGTGTTCTCTGTGTGCGTGCCTGGAGATATATTCTATTCTATGTGTTTTTGGACCTCTTGTTTTTGTTCTTCAGTTAGATATCCTTCCAAATATGGTGTATAATTAATTAATTAATTAAACAATAATGACCTTTCGTGGGTGTTTGACTATAAAAGTTTAATTTGGCCTCATATTTTTGTTTGCATATAAAATTCAAATTCATGTATTAGTTTTAAACCCAAATTTGAGGCCTTTTGAAGCACCAAGGTAGAGTTTTGAGCTCATTAATTAGACCCAATTATAAGATTGTGTCATTTGGCAGCTTTAGGAAGATCTGTTTCACATGACCATTCATGAATAAAATATGAAGGTTTCCCTGTTTTCTTCTTATTCTGTGTTTTACAAAGGTTTTGTTTTATTTTTTGCAGTTAAAATTCTGAGATAGAGTGTCGCTGATTGATCTGGTAAGGTTATATGTAGAAACTTTGATTTTAAATTTAAGTTAATGAATGTTATGGAGACAAATTGGTAGTTGTTTTTGTTGGTTATTGATGTCATATCTGTGCGGAGACTAAGCATAAGCAACCAAAGAGAAAACAAATATATATTAAATTAAATAAGAGAGATATTGATAAATGATTGAGAAATATTTAAAAAGTATATATATATATATATGTATATATGAATCACATAGTTTTTAGCTTCTGTGGGAAGCCATTAACTGGACACATGTATTGAATTCTTTTCTAAGCTAAGCTTCTTTTGTGGGTACATCATAGCGTCCACCCAAACATGTTTAACCATGCAAAATGTAAATTTACAAGCACCAGTAAATCCTGAATTGGTTGGTTTCATTTTCCTTTCAGGGAAAAACAGTAATGCTAGGAACATGGGAAAGAAAGGGAGTTGGTTTTCTGCCATAAAGAGGGTCTTTTCACCACACTCCAAGGAGAAAGTAGTCAATGTAAGTAGATTTCCTTTAATGGCTTATTTCTTTTTCCAATGGACTTTTGTTCGCCTGTTTCACAATTCAAAAAGCAGATGAATTAAAAGGCTAACCTTTGTTGCTTATATCCTAAATTGAGTATTTTCCTGAATTTAAATCTTTCAAATAGTCCATTTTACGGCAGGTTATCTCAAACACGTCTTCGCCAGCTGGCTGAAGTGAATGTGCTTGTTGTTTTTGTGCTAGCCGTAAAACCGCTGTCTAAAAGATAACAATATGATTGTTTTTCTTGTTTTGTGATGAACAATCATAACTTCATACTAGCAGAAGCACCTCTGCTTAATTATGTAGCCATTTGTTCATTTCAATTTTATGAGAGTGGTATCCATTCTAATTAAATTTCAGCACTGCATAATTAGTTTGTGATACATGCTTTTCTGGTTTTAGAGTGTCAAGGTACAATTTGCTTTCCATACAAAATACCTACAAGTTCAAACAGAGTGCCTACTTCTCATTGTTAATCATATTGCAGGGTTCAGAAAAGAAAAACACAAAAGAGAAGAAGAAGGGGAAACTAAAGCATGGAGATACCAACTCCTTCATTCCCCTGTTCAGAGAACCAAGCAGCATTGAGAAGATTTTTGGGGATTTTGAAAGGGAGCAACAAGTAGTAACTTTTAGGCCTCCTACACCTGATGAGCCACCAAAAACACCACCTTTTGTGCCTCCTAGAGTTGCTTCTTCTCCCAGGGCTCCTTCTCCAACGGTTGCCTCACCAAGGGCCACTTCTCCGAGGGCTGCTTCTCCCAGGGCTCCTTCTCAAAGAGCTCCTTCTCCAAGAGCTCCTTCTCCACGAGCTCCATCTCCAAGGATCATTCATCACAATAAGGAGATTAGCTACAGACCTGAACCAACTCTGAGGAACCACCATGCTTCAGCTACTAAAATCCAAGCAGCCTATAGAGGCTATATGGTAAGCTTATACTTTCCATGGTATTCAAGGTTGAGGGATGTCTTGGGACAATATAAGAGTACAATTCAATACAGGAAAACCTGCTTCCTACTACTTTAGTTGATCTATGAATGCTTTCTCATGGTTCTGCTCTTACTATGGCCATATAAGACAATGCAAGTATATGCCTCTTTCATAAAAGATGCAAATTGTCAATTTTTGAAGAAGTTTTTATTTAAAAAGTATTAGTTTTTAAAATTTTCCCCAAACAAAGCTGTTGTATAAGGTTCTGTCTAGAATCTTGCATTTTGTGTGCAGGCTGCATATTATAAGATCACAAAATTTTGATGTCATAGTTATTCTTTAGAAGCACAACTACCGTTCAGAGTGAATGATGTGCAAAGGGTCTGTCCAATGATATGGATTATATATAGTTTGGGTAACCATAATTTATGAACTGCCTGGTCCCATTTTAATGAGAAGACTCTATATTTATGACACATTTTAACCTAACTGAGATAATGTGGTACTTGTTATACAGGCAAGGAGAAGCTTTAGGGCTCTGAAGGGTCTAGTGCGTCTTCAAGGAGTGGTTAGAGGACAGAATGTGAAGCGCCAGACAGTGAATGCCATGAAGTACATGCAACTCTTGGTGCGGGTTCAGTCTCAGATTCAGTCAAGGAGAATCCAGATGTTAGAAAGCCAAGCAAGACATCAAGCTCCATACAAGAATGATAAAGAAGTGGAGAGCACCTTTGGAAAATGGACCATGAGCCAGGCAGTAAGTTCTCTTTCATCAGTTGTTAATGTGTTCCTATCTGTTTTAGTATTTTCCTTCTGTCCCCATGATTGGTCGATCAGAGGTTTAATTATCCTGTTTGAAATTTAATTGTCAGACTCTGTCAATTATGGTTTGCCTTCCTATTATGTGTTTGTTATTCCATAAGTTTAAGCTGATAGGAAAAATATATATAGAGCTGAACACACTAACACTACACACACACATAAGCCAAAAAGACGGCATATTCCATACTATTTTGATTATTATATAGGCTACTTGAATCCTCTATTACCCTGTTTTCTGTATTGTTATTTCGATTCAATGATTTTGGGTCTCTGCAATGGTCAATTGTATTTCTGTTTTCAAACCATCTTTTGGAATTTTATAAGTTTCGTTGCAAGAGGCATTTAACTTTCTATACTATAGTGAAAAGAAGTATACTAGATCTTTTACCGCTAATAAAATAAGAAAAGGAAACATTCTATCTTTCACTGCTAATAAAATAAGAAAAGGAAACATTCTCCATGCACTGTTATGTTTGTTTTTTTATTTAAATGTTACTTATCTGTAAAAGTAAGTAGTCCTAACAATTGGAAGTGCTGTGCTACAGTCTGAGATGGGCAATAACGATGATTGGGATGATAGCTTGCTAACTAAGGAGGAAGTAGAGGCGAGGATGCAGAAAAAGGTCGAGGCAGTCATCAAAAGAGAAAGAGCAATGGCCTATGCATACTCCCACCAGGTATATTCCTTAAGTTTCACATCATGTGCATGAAATATATGGCCTATGCATTATTCCTTAATTGGCTTTCTGGCCTTATGCTACCTGAATCTATGATCCCGTCTGATTGATTTCACCTTTATTTCATTCTTGAGTTGTTCATCTTCACTTTCTGTTATAATTTTTCTCTGTATTTAAAGTTTTTTGTACTGTTGTAAAATTTCTGGCAAGCGCACGAATCGATTGTAATCTAATTATGCAAGAGCGAGGTTGTACCCACAAAGACTTGCTTAAAGAGTTTAATTTATATCACTTATCTAAGAACCCTAATTAAAACTAAGTAAAAGATTAGAATTGAAAAATAAACTGAAGTTAATTGGTCTAAAACTGAAATTGAAAAGACAAGAAAGTAAACAAGAACACGTGTAAATGGTTTAGGGTTGTAATCAGACTTGGGATCACTAGGGATTCAATTTCACCATAACAGTTCAATCTCATGAATTAAGCTAATATATATCCAAATTAACCAATTCAGTCTTTAGGGTTCGTTCCTTCTCAAGTATGATTATCCATGATTTGTGGTCTTAATCAAGCATTCAGAAAATAAAATTGCTATGATGTCTAGTCTAAATTATCAATTCCAAATCCCTTAAGCACAAGAAGAACAAATAAGAACCAAGTAACACTAACATGATGTGTGTCTCATATTACCCTCCCTTTCACTAGTTCAGTTAAGAATCATATGATATATGTAAATTTAATAAAGATATACTTATTCTAATGGTGATCAAGCATCAAAACAAACATATAGATTCAATTAAGCATAAGTGAATGGAGCTAGAAAACTGATCGAATTAATTAACGTTGGATAAATTAACTTAAAACATGAAATAGAATTGCTAGGCAACATTGAAACCATAGTTATGGAGTTTAGTTACACATTCTGAACATGGATACAAGCAATTTAATCATGAAAAACATCTGAAATTTAAGCTTGAATAGAAAGGAACCCTTGAAAAAACCAATTCTGATGTTCTTCTAGGCCTCCTTACTCGCGTCTGTTGTGTGTCTGAGCTCCTAAAAACGAATTCTTCTCAATGACTTCTGCACCATCCTCTGTTTCTCGACTTCTTCTCCTCCTAGAAAAGCTTTCCTTAGCCAATTCTAACTCCAGCTGTCATAAAGAGATATAATCAACTTAGGAACTGAATTAAATCAGCTATTAGGCCTTATTTAACTGCCATAAATTTCAAGGCCCATCCCAAAAACCTAAATTCCCGAATTGGTAACTTTTCATCCTTGATTCTTCCATTTTCGCACAGGATTTTCTTATCTGACCAACTGACGCTTAAATCAACATAACTTCTTCTAGGAAACTCGGAATCCTCTAGAAAGCTAACTTTCAGAGATTTCCAACCATATAAGGCTCAGCACCTAGTTACTTCTGAGATGGTACAGTATAATCCGAAGAGTTGACTGTCTGCCAAGGCCATTTTTTGGAGATTTCCATGCTTTAGAACTCCATGAATCCATTAAGCCCCTAGGATTAAATTACTGAAAACTAAACAAAAGAAGAGTAAAACGCACTAGTTTAACTCAAAAACAAAGCAATAGACTAAGAAAGAGAGGTATAAAATGTATGCAATTCTAGAGTTATCATGTACTAGAATAGTTACTGCATTCAGGTACCATTTTGCATCGAGGCAACAATACACTGAAAATTATTAAATATCAACTTTCTTTCAGTTTCACTCAAAACGTAGCTAATTTCTTAAATATCCTAATATTTTCTCTCTGTAGTTTTATAAATTTTTCTATTTTCTCAATATATTAATAATCATGTATACCGTACCACGGAAAAAGTACACACGCACAAGTTTCATACTCATTTTTTTTCAAGTCCCTCAAACAAATATTTGATGACGATAAGAAATTAAACTAAAAAATGCAATATTTAAAAATAACGGCGTGGATAATTTAAAATAAACAAAAACATTCACAATTCTAATTAAGAAACATGGTTTGAAGTATGTAAAAATATATATTTGATCATTATTATTAATTATTTATACTTGAGTTGAGTATCTTTAGTATACTTTTCCTTCCAAAAACTGGTGGTAGAATTAACTAGGGTTATTATTTTTTCCTTCATGTAGTGTATACTAGAATGAAATTATAGCAGATTATTTCAGTTTGGAGTGCAAGATATTGTCTTAATTCTTGATGTTATATACTTTTGTGTGTGCCAACATACAGCTGTGGAAAGCTACTCCTAAATCAGGCGAAACACCTCTGGTTGATATTCGATCTGGGGGATTTCCATGGTGGTGGAACTGGTTGGAACGTCAGCTCCCTCCGAAAGACCCTCCTACAGAAACCAATACTTTGAAGAACCTTCAACTTACTCCCTTGAGACCACATTCAGAGCTGAAGGCAAGCCCACTGCCCCAATCAAGCAAGGCAAGCCCACTGCCCCAGTCAAGCAAGGCAAGCCCACTGCCCCAGTCAAGCAACCACAGGCAACATCCTTTTGCATTTGATAGCAATCTGGACACACCAAAATCCTCAAAATCAACCATAAATTTCACAACACTAAAACAAGCACGAACCCCGCCTCCAATTAGTATGAGTACTCCACAAGCAAACAGCTCTGGCCTATCAAAGTATAAAAGACCGACAGCTAGTGGAACTGAATCCCCTTATGGTTTTCCCCGAAAGGATGATGATAGCCTGACAAGCTGCCCTCCATTCTCTGTTCCAAACTACATGGTACCGACAGTGTCAGCGAAAGCCAAAGCAAGAGCTAGTAGTAATCCGAGGGAGAGGTTTGTGGGGACTCCGAGCAGCGATTCCAAAAGAAGGCTTTCCTTCCCTTTGACACAAGGCATTGGGTCTTTCAAGTGGAACAAAGCTAGTTCTTTCTTCTCTAATAAGGATTCTAGCTCTCAAAAGGTCTTAGATAAGAATCAGTCTCTGCAATCTATAGAAAATTTGAGTATCGATTCCACGGTTTCCATGCCTGCAGGAGTTGGAAGGAGGCCATTTAACAGATTTGTGTGATTTATTTTCGTTTATTTTTAACATTTTCTTCGTCCTCCCAATCGTGGTGTTTATTCTGCTTGAGTGTATGGTGATAGTTTGAGTTACAAATTACTGATGTAAAATAATGATTAAAAAAAAAAAAATTATAGGGAATGATGGTTTGGATTATTTGATGTAACAGGATTTGGGTTTTTGAAAAGTATCATGACATTTGTTCTTTTTGGTTTGCTTTAACTATCAGATGTTCTCTTTCATTGAAATGGCAAGAGCAGAGGTAAGTCCTTTCTATGAACCAGAATTATTGCACAATGTAGAGTGAAAAATTTGCTTTGTAGTCTGAATCAGGCCTTGTACTTCTGTTCTTATAAGAGGTGTAGTGCCGATTCTGATACCATGTAAACATGCAAGTATTCAAATCAAAATTAATTATAATGGGTGGAAATGTCCCAAAATGTTATAAAGTGTAAGGCCAGAATTTACTTTTCCTATGTGGAATATTACTTTCCAACATTATTACATAAATGTCGTGATGAAAAATATTCCCATACATTACATAAATTGTAAATGTCATGAAAAAGAAATTCACATGAAATTTATGGAGCATCTTCTGAAGAGCTGAACTCTTTCTGATGACATTTTGTGGGGTTCCCTCTGTAGTTATATGGATTACAATGAATGTTGGATATATTTCTTGCGCCTGTAAAATGGTGGAGGTCCATACGTTGAGAGATCCATCTGTGGGTGAGTAGGAAGTGGTGGGCAGAGTAAATTTTTCTAAGTAAGTTCTTAAAGGTTATTTTACCAAAATAAATAAATTTATCATTATCTTTTCATTAAAATATGGGCAAAAAATTAAAAAATATAACCACTCTTTTAATTATCAATTTTTTTAAATATAGTTTCAAGACCAAAATAATTAACTTTACGTATTCATTAAAAACACGTTATCTAATGGCAAATTGGCAATCCACATTTTTGTATAATAATAATTTTAGTTTAGCCATAATAAAATGGTACACATCTTTCTTAATGACAGCACATATATTTTCCTTCTTGTCTGGAATGAATGTTGCACAAAAATTGGTACCTCTTTTGTTTATGACATTTCTTAAATTTTAAAACATGTAGATTAATAATCTATAACACAATAATAAAAGATTAAGGTTTAAATAAAAGAAACCATTTTACCCTAAAAAGGACATGGTGCTATAAATATATACATTTGGATGAATAATGTGTAATTGATGGAAAAGTCATCAATTGATAAAATTGAAAAAATTAGAGTTTTTAATTTTTCAAATTAGAAATCTAGGAATCATACCGATACAAGTATAATAATCTAGGAAGCAAAGTAGCTATTTACTTTTTTTTTTATTTAAGAAAATGAGTTTAATATTTTACAAAAATAAAAAAGTATGAAAAACATCTAGAAGTACATTGCATAATAGTAGTTGTCTACTGTTTTTATTTTTTGAGTGGAGTGATGCGAAGAGGATAGCAGAGTGTGTGAAAGAGCTAATTTGGAAAGCCATAATATGTTAGGCGTTGGCCATTTTTAGCGAATGGCTTAAGGATAGTCAATTCAGTACTAGTTTGTGCCTTTGTCTTTTTTGGTAAGAAAGTGAGTTTAATATTTTACAAAAACAAAAATGTACGAAGAACATCTAGAAGTACCTTGTATAATAGTAGCTGTCTACTGTTTTTATTTTTTTGGGTGGAGTGATGTGAAGAGGACAGTATATATGTGGAAGCCATGCAAGCCTTGCAATGAAGAAAGGGTGCCAAGTGGGATATCATTTTGTCTGCTATTAGTTGCTACTTTGCTGCTTGCTAGTTCTTGTAGTTCTGTAGTCGACACATGCAATATGGCCAAAATAACAAAACAATTGGGCTATACCAATTTGCCCAGATTTGTGTATCAAATTGCATGATGGTCATTTTCATAAAAAATGAAAATTAAGATTTGCTATGAATATGATATAGGGGGTTTGGCTCTTTAGAAAGTAGAATCTTTTCATACATATATAGAGAAGCTAAGTATAATCTTTACTCAAGAACTTTTTTTTTAAATTCTTCTTTCTCTTTTTTCATATTTGGGACAGATTTTGTAACTTTATTTTCAACTTGTATTAAAAAATCGTTAATTTACTTGGGAAAAGAAAAAAACACAATGTTAATAGTCCCAAAGCTCAAAACTAATTGCACAACATATTAATGCAGCACTTTATTAAGTGTTGGGAATTAATCATCTAGTCACAGCAAATACAAATAATGCAATTGAATAAAATAAACAAGCTATAAAAGAAAATACGATAACATCAAAAATTTAACGTTGTTATACTTATATTCGCGAAATATATTTGTTTAATTT
>QANT01003749.1:0-21149 GCA_003254885.1 Purshia tridentata | reverse complement strand
TGTAAGAAAGTTTTTCCTTTTTATTTTCTGGTCAACGTGATTTCATGTTAAATAATGGGTGCTATTGTTGTATGAGATTTTTTTTTGGGAGCGCTGAGGCCTCAAAATCAAGTGCCTCAAAATGGCCTCAGTGTATGAAATTTCCATATCGTAATTTTGTTTCATTAATTTAAAGCCACGTCATAATTAATTGTCATATCAGAATCTTTAAGGACATATCTACTCTTTTAATTAAATTATAAACAATAAGATTAAATTAAAAAAAAACTTAAAAACAATATACAGAAATATTGAAAAACATACAGAAATCACAATTATGTTTTTTATATTTTTTTAATTTTTCTATATGTTTTTAAATTTTTTTGTATGTTTTTCAAATTTTTATATGTTTTTTTAATAAAAGGGTAATTATGTCATTAAAAATACTGATGTGACAATTAAAATATGAAATGGATAATCAAAATTATGAAATGAAAATTTCACGTCATTGAGACAATTTCGAGGCACCTCATTTTGAGGCCCAAAATCATTTTCCTTTTTTTTTATAAGCCCATTTTTACAATTATACTGTTCATAAAGACCAAAAACGGAAGCTATTAACCTTGCCGGCCCACTTGCTAAATTGATCAAAGACATGAAAAGAAAAACCATTAAAAAGAAATAAAATTACAACACTGCCACCGATTTTCTATGGCAGCCTTTTCAATCATTATTTCATGTTTCTTTTATTATTTTATTAATAAATTCTTACAACTTACTGCGTACTCTAATATGCCTTTTCATGTAAATTTATTATTTTATTATTGAACTATTATTAATAAAACTATTATAACTTGTCAGATATTATTTGCTTTTAGGTTATTAAACTAAATTTAAACTAAAAACTATCAAATCCAAAATTATACAGTAAAAAAAAAAAACATAAATCAAATTGACACTTACATACAATGGTAATAACCTTTTATTTTTGCTAGAAGCAGTAACAACCATAGCCGCACTTATATATTGTTATTGATAACCATAGCACCACTTAAATTGTTACTGTAAATCATAGCCCCTTATATTTTGTTATTGACAAGTAGTAACACTCATAACCCTATTACATATTGTTACTGCTTGTCAGTAACAATTATAACTCTCACTTATATATTGTTACAGATAAGTAGTAACAATCATAGACCCACTTATATATTATTACTGTGTGTTAGTAACAATTATAACATCACTTACATATTGTTACTGTTTGTCAATAACAATTATAGCCCCACTTATATTGTTACTAACAAGTAGTTACAAATCATAACCACATTTATATATTGTTATTGATTGTCAGTAACAACCATAGCCAAACTTACAAATTATTAGTGGCAAGTAGTAACAACCATATTTGTTACTCACAAGCAGTAATATTTATAACTTCACTTACATTTTCAATTTTAAATCAAGAATTGATAGTAAATATTAAACTGACAACCATTCAATATAAAAAAAATAAAAGTAAATAAAATTTCAAAGCCTAAAACAACATAAAAATCACAATAAAATCACCCAAAATGAATACATATCTGATTTATTAAACAATAAATAAGTGGCACATAAATGAGTGGCACTTTATTTAAGACACTTGACGCATAACTTGATATGCTCTACTTATGAAATATATAATCAAGATAATGTAATTAGACTATATATTACAAGTTTGATGAAGATATACTTTCACAAAAAAACATACATGGTCAAAAAACAAGCTCTCTTCCTTTTACTGCTGTACTCACATGGGTTTGTTCAATTTTAAAACATGTCTCTGAAAGCCAAAAATCAGCAACCTTGGCCATGAGGTTCTCATCAAGCAAGATATTTGTTGAAGTCCTCTAACAAATCCAATGCATATTCCATTGCCTTTATTCATGGAGAAAGGAATCCATGTCTTAGAATGGCCCTAGGTCTTTTCCTTCTTTTGCACAGAACAAAGAGAAACCCACAAAATTAAAGCAAAATCTACAATTATTCCTGATGCCAAAAGAAATTGATGTTTATAAAGAGTTGATGGAGAGGCCAGCTAAGATCATTAGCCCCACCTAGTTTGCTTTTGTTGAAGGGAGGCAGCTTCGTTAGATGAAACAAATATGGTCTCTGGTTTGATGGATAGGGTAACAAGCCTTAGCTTTTCTAACTTTTGAGATTGTTACACAACATCCAAACTGGGTGGTGCTCCTCCAAACAAACATCCAGACTCATGCTTTTCATAAAATCCACCAGCGTGTTTTTCCAAAAAGTAGATATTTCCAACACTTAGGCTATGTTTGTTTGACAAGAATACTAGGATGGGAATAAGAATTGAATTACATTGCTTAACTATTTGGAATGTAATTGCTTTGAACATTCCATTCTAAATTTTGGAACGAACTTGGAATGGAAACTGAATAACTGGTTTACTATTTCCATTTGCATTTGATAACAATTGGAATGAATTGAAATTTTTTACCTCTTTCTCAATTTTACCCTTAAATTAATATGTCATTTAATATGAATCAGTCCAGGGACTGTTCGTCCTTTAGAAGATCTGAAGAATAATCATTTTTCTCAACCACTTCTTATTTTTTATGCATTTCTCATCATTTTCTCATTCAAGAAAATAAGATTTTACCAGAAAATGTTTGTTTGGCAATTTTGTTAATAGAGGCTATAGAGCTAGACAAAATAAAAGACAGATAATCATTTTCTAGTAAAATTTTCATGAAATCAAAAGGGAAGAAGAAGGCCCTAAAAATGGAAGAACTCAAACTCATCAATGAGATTCAGAATGAATGAAAAAAAAAAAAAATCACCAATGTGATAAAAGCTTAACTCTTTCTCTTTCCTGACCTAGACAAGGCACAATCTACAAGGCCCACTCAAACCTCATATCGAGTTATAACAGATGTGTTTTCAATGCATCCTTTGATATAGATCTCTCTCTCCCCCCCAAAATCTGCATATAGGTATTTATAGTGATCTAGGGCAGAGCTTAATTGCTGTCCTATGCTATGGTCATCAGGAAGAGGGATAGAGAATTCATATGACGTTTGTGGCAGATCTGCCATGGCTGAGAGGAAAGGGAGACGATGGAGGACTGGACCGGTGGAGGATTGAATTTATTTTATTTTCTAATTTTTTAACAGCCAAATAAGATAAGGGTATTTACTATAATTTTACTTTACAAGCAAACCAACGGAATAGAAATACCACCCCCTCCTGGTATTTCTATTCCACCTCTTACATGTAATTAGTTTCCGGTCAATGCAAGTCAATTACTTAGTTTATTTCCTTTCCAAACTCAACCAAACAACTATTTTTCATGAATTGGAAATCAATTCCCATTCCAAACATTGATTACGGCCAAACAAACATGGCCTTATGGTTTCATCATTCCATGCCCACCGTCATTCCCTTAATTATATCAAGTTTCCCAGGTCACTGCCTCTCGTTTCTCACAACTCATCTAAGAAACTTTAGATCTCTCAAAATTCACCAGACTCTATCTAAAAATCCTGTACATTCTGTTTTGTGGAAACAGTTTGATTGCGGCGGAGTGATATGTAAATTTCAAAAAATTCAGATTTTGAACTACATACAATTGAAATTCACAAACAATTTTGAAATAAAATAAGCAAATCACAATAAACCCATCAAAAGATACTAAGGTAAAATAATAAATCAATAAAAATGTATAAACAAACCTTAGATTTCAAAGCATATCTTCTCCAAACAAAAATTTCAAATTGAGATCCATCAAACAGATCTAGTACTGGAGAAATAAAGAAATTTGCAAGAGTGACTGGTGAGAGATCGATCTGGTAGAGAAAGAGAGAAGGAAAGAGAGAGATCAGCAACACAAGAGAAATGAGAGAGAGAGAAAACAGAGTGAGCCAGAAATGCAAAATGGGCAAAATTGACATTATAGAAAAAAAAGAAGCTTCCAGGTTTGTAATGTGGACCAGGTGAACTAAAATCTGGGCCAGAAACAAAGCAAATGAACCGGCTAAAGCACCCCCAAAAAAAGTAGATTTTAGAGGGAAAAGAAAGTCTAAAATGGGAATAATGATAATTATCTCTTGCTGTATTTATTTAATAGAAATTTAGGATTAAATACCAAGTTTTAATACTTTTTTAGAAAATCAATTTTGCTCATAATTTTTAGATTTGGCTACTAACTAATGAACTTGATTTGTAGAATAGGTCACAAATTTACAGCCCATTTGTTTTGGGCTTTATTTGTTTGACAAATTTGCCCTTCTATTGTCCTTTGGCCCACATATGATGGGTTTTAGATAAAATTTATAAAGTTTTAATAAAATTGTCTTTGATACTTTTACATTAACTTGAAAATTAGCTAATATAGTCTCGACTTCAGTTTTAGTTGTAACTGTACGACACTCAACTTCAAATTCAGTTGTGATTGAATGACAGTCACAGCTAAATTGTGATACATTCACAGTTAGGTTGTGACTGAATTGAAATTTTTTTTAAGAGAAATTGTACTACAATATAGTATAAATAGAGGTTAAAACAATACTTTTACTCAAAATAATACTTATTATAGTGCTAAGAGTTGTCTTTTTCAACTTACCCAGACAATTACAACTAAATTGTAAGACAGTCACAGTTAAGATGTGATTGGATTGATTTTTTTTAGTTTTAATACAATATAGTATAAATTAATGTAATAACATGAATGTAATATATATATTTATATATATATATTATTGTAGTGGTATGTGATTTAATATTTGTAAATTATAGTGCCCTTTACTATATTATTATGTTTGACTTTTCAACTAGTACCTAATCTAAAATGTTATTAAATTTTGAAATCTAAACTAAAAAGTTATTGAAATTTGGTATTTAAAGTCAATTAACCTTTTATTTAATAGTTAGAAATTTATGCTTATTAATTGTGTAAAGCAAAATAAATTCAATTAAAATTGTGAATAATAGTTTAGAAAAATCTTTGTGGCTTTATTACTATTTATGTTCCCACTATGCTATAATAAAATCGGCATCTTCTCCTAAAATACAACGACCTTGATTTTGTGCCAGTAATATTCCAAATCACAAGACATATATTAGAATCATGAATTTCTTAGATGACACAAAATACATCAAAAGCTTACTTAACAATACGTACTCGTTTTTCGACTATATGAGACGTACAGAACGATGTGCTGATCATGTAGTTAATTTTACTTTGAGAGATCAGTCTTGTTCACTCGTAAAATGATTTCTAGCAAATGAATAGTAGATAGATATTTTCCTCACATGTGCTTTTATTTAAGCAAAATATATTGACAATATTTTTTAAAGTAACATGAGAGTATATGTGATCATTTGCCTTGACACGTGGATAGCCTATACGATTATATCATGTAGAATTTTGTGAACCGAATACATTAATTACAAAAACACATTTTTATAGATAGATATTTATCCTAGCCAAACCAGGTTGGGCCCTTAACAAATGATTATATATATATATATATATATATATATATGGGGAGTGCTAGAGGCCCTTAAAATCAAGTGCCTCAAAATGGTCTCAGTGACATAGAATTTCTATGTCGTAATTTTGTTTTATTAATTTATATATGGGGAGTGCTAGGGGCCCTTAAAATCAAGTGCCTCAAAATGGTCTCAGTGATATAGAATTTCTATGTCGTAATTTTGTTTTATTAATTTAAAGTTACGTCATAATTAATTGGCACATCAGAATTTTTAAGGACATATTTATCATTTTAATTAAATTTTATATTAAATAACAAACAATAAGATTAACAAATATTAAATTACCCTTTTAATTAAATTTTATATTAAATTACCCTTTTTCTGTATGGTTTTTTAGTTTTTCTATATTTTTTTAAAGACCCAGTACATAAAAAGAATCTTTAAAGATCAAGAGGAGAAGAAAGCATGGAGTTACATGGCACTACAAAGAGCAAATGAAAACCCACAACTAAATGATGTTTTAATAAAAAGGATAGTTATATCATTAAAAATACTGATGTGACAATTAAAATATGAAGTGGATAATCACAATTATGAAATGAAAATTCAACTTCATTGAGACAATTTTGAGGCACCTCATTTTAAGGCCCAAAATCATTTTCCATATATATATATATATATAAAATACTACTGTACAAAATGCTTCAATATTAGATAACGTTAATTCGATAATTAAGTTCTATAGATAAATTTTTTTTTTTTAAAGTTGGTAGGCAATCTGTGTAGGGGTTCTAGTTTATCTATGAGCTCAGTTTGATTCTTATAATTTTTCCATTGGTGAGATTGATGTCGAGCACCCCACATGCTGCAATTAAGTTGGGCACTAGGTAGCCATAGCAGCCAATTAGATCTTCTTCTTTTTTCTTCTTTGTATCTGTATGTCCTTTTTAATAATTTTATAAAAAAAATTTTTTTGTTTTAAAGGTGGAGAAATAAGACAAATGGGTGGGATAATATCACTCTATTGTTTTTATTAAATTGGCTTACTGATATGTGTTTGACTTTCATTTCCATCTTCTTCTCATTCTTTTCTTCTTCTGTGATTAATTTAAAATTAAGATTCCTTAATTATTTTTGGTTCCAGTCGGTTTTGTGGGGACAGAAAAAACAATTGCTAGTTTGACTGCTAGCTAACTGCTAAAGCTGTGCTAAGGAAGAAAAAAGAAAGACAAAGAAAAACACAATTTCTAAATGAATATAATAGGATACCATTTTGCGCTCCCATTTTGTACATCGGGCACTCCTTTATTTTTATATTTTATATTCTTTATTAAATTATCGATCAACTTAGCCTTTTCAGCCTTTTAATGATTTAGAAAATAAGACTTTTTCTTAGTAAAAACATATATATGACCCCAAAGGACAAAACGACTGATATGCGGAAGTTTATTTGAAGTTGGCCTACTTTCATTTTCTTTTAAATGAAAATGATGAATAATTTAAGTATATTGAAATTGAACCCTAAACATATTTATATATTTTTAGGAAGGAGCGCTTATGCTAACCTGTTTGACACTGCTTCTTGAAAGCGTTTTGACTTAATAATACTTATGTTAAAAAGTAAAATATAATTTCAAAAAATTTTTAAGTGATTCACAGAAAAGCACTTAGAAGTGCTTCTCAAACAAACATTTTAAAACGCTTTTATAAATTATAACCCATAAATATTTTTATTTATTTTTACCAAATGTTATAAAAAACGCTTTTACTAATCTAAAAACATTTTTAGCAATAAAATTATTATATGCATGACTTAGTTTATTTGAAACTTAAGCATTCTTCTACTAGTTGGTTGGTTTTTCAGGAATATAATATTGTCGTCCCCGCTGTTTAGTTAAGCTCTTTGTCCTTGTTGGCCCCAAAAAAAAAAAAAAGCTCTTTGTCCTTGTGCGGGTGCTTCTTATTAATTTCTCATTATTGGAACTGCAAGTGTTTTGGTTTCTTTGTGGATTTGGGCTGCCTCTAGCTTGCAGCCCCTTATTTCATTTATGTGAATTCTTCGTTTACAGATTTTAATAGGCTACAAATCTATCTAGTAAAGAGGAACTAACATAAACTTGGAATTTTTTAGGCTAACTTTGAATTTTATATGGCCCAAGCAGATCATAAGATATCCCATATATGATTATTAGCTCAATATGGTAGTCTTAATCCCAATATTAGGAGCCCCAAATAGACCTCAGCAGCCCATAATCCCATAACAAGCACAAACTGCAAAGTTAAAAATAAGTAATAATAGGGTTGTATAAATAAAAAAAAATGAAGTGGTGAGGTTTAGCCTTTTAGGTAGTGGTACGCGGCATTCTCTGTCTTCACTCACCCAAAGACCTACAGGCTACAACGACGGCGATGAGGAATCATGATTCTGTGGAAGAGTGCTACTGATCATTTCTGTATGGTTCTCTTTATCACCTCTTTTCACTACTCTTTCATCTTTCAGACTATGATTTTTAGTATTTGGAGATGCATGCATGCCAAATGGCTTACCTCTTTGCAACAATGAAGCTAGTGACAAATGGATTACTTGTGATGAAGGGACTTTTTAGATAGTGTACTTGTTAATTGAAGTCTTAATTAGATGCTGGATATTGCAGTGTTGTACATGTTCATGTTTCGTGTATATACTTTGTGTATTCGGGATATGTACGCGTATGTACTGTAAATTGTAATTTTAATTAATAAGATCAATTTCAATATGATTTTGAATTATTCAATTGAAGGTTTTTATAGGAGTTCTACCAAATAAATGGACTATGGTTTATGATTCTAAATAGGCTGTAACTTTCTTTTACATTCTTGGTGTTAGCATGTAGCGTACCTTGTAACAGTTCTTTACAAACCATATTGCTATTGCCATGGTTCATCTCTAAGTTATATACAAAACTATAAATGAAAGATTGTGATGACCATAAAGTAGTGCTTAAGCGTTTGATTATGCTGAAGCTGTACAATATGATTGACATATAAATAATTAGGGGTGCTTCTCTAATGCGGTGGTATGGTGCATATGGTATGCGAGAACAACACATGGGCCACAAGATTCCAAGATCAAAATCCAAATAACTAGAGAATTTAATTGTTTCTTCTGTGCATCTAGAAAGACCGTAATAACTAAAATATATATATTGGCATTAAAACCTTTGGAGTTGGCCCAAATGGTGAGTGTGGGTGGGATAATTCAAGATTAAGCTACATTTAGAGTTCGATTTTTTCCAATCTTGTACGAGTTACAAATTCATATATAATTAGAACCTAAGTTCTCACACCTTGTTTATCCACTTGAACTAAATATTTTCCTAATTTGTTTAAGAGAATGAATAAATTTTATAAATATAAAACAAAAGGCATAACACAAAGTACTGTAGCTTGTACATGATTTCAATGACATGAGTTGCGTTTGGACTGGGCCAATGTATGACCCCTGTCCTGCTACATTGAACTAGGTGGGCCCATAGTCCTGAAAATAGGATGAGATTGCTTCGATGTTTTCACATGCCTAGACTATAAAAAAAAAATGGTAGGATACGATTGTACATATGATAATGTGAGAATTTTTTTTTAAAAAAGTTGTAACAAACTTATAATGTATTATTTTTTCTATTATAAGAGTGTGTAGGGAAGAATTTTTGTCCTCAACCAATTGGGTGATAATGTATGAAACCTGCAAAAAAATTTTCCCACCAAAAATAAGTTGCGCCTTGATTGTTGGTTTATATTGTGCTTCCTTTTACAATCCCATCATTTTGATTCATAATCAATGCTGTTAGCTTTCTTAATCTTTATTAGTTTAAAAAGGGGTCCCATTAAAAAGCAAATTACATATGGTAAGAAGAGTATAAAGCCAACAGCACTATCAATTAAAATGATTCCAATGTACAGCGAAGCAAAATAATGGTCCATAATAAAAACGTGAGAATTTCGATCTTGGAGTCGATTCTAGAATTTTTATTAGGTTTAATGGACAGAGTGAAGGGAAAAGGATCCACGTACTTCTGATTTTGAATTTTTTAATGTTTGGTGCTAAAGTTGAAAACCATGTCATTTTGAGTTCACTTTGTTCTTCGCATTTGGGTTCCGTATATATTAAAGTCAATCACATAGTAGTTTTAACAACACCCGGAAAGATGGATTAGATGATCTGGCGATTCTTAATGCTGCTCTTTTAGAAATTCAATATATAGAAACCCCATTCCATCTCTCTCTTCCTCTTATTTTGGTTGGTTCTGGGCTCTGAGTTCTTTGAAGTAAGGCATGGAGGTCCAGAAGAGCAACACAGAACATGTGGTAGTCACCATAGACGAACCAAACTCTAAACTCAAACAGTCACCCCAATCAGACCCTAACAATCCAATCCCACGTTCCCCATCAAGAACCAAAACTCTTAAACGCCTAAACTTCTCCAAGCCTCGGTCACGGTTCGAGGAGATTAAGTACCCTTTGCCATCACCAGGAACCATCCCTGAATCCCAAGAACTCCAACCCTTAAACCCTTGCGATGACAACTCGTCCACGGATGAAGACGACGACGAAGAATGGTACGAGAACGAAGAAGACTACTACGCAGAAGACCGAGAAAAGTACCGAAAGAGAAAGAAAACAAAGATAAATAAGAGAGCTTTGATTGAATGGAGTTTGTTTCTCATAATAATGACTTGCTTGGTATGCTCCCTCACCCTAGAACACCTCAAAGCGAAGGTGAAATGGGGTTTGGAGATATGGAAATGGTGTCTAATGGTGATGGTCTTGTTTTGTGGGCGCTTAGTCTCTGGTTGGGTTGTGGGGTTTACTGTGTTTCTTATAGAGAGAAACTTCATGCTTAGAGAAAAAGTACTCTATTTTGTGTTTGGTTTGCGCAAGAGTTTCCAAAACTGTGCTTGGCTAGGCCTTGTCCTAGTTGCTTGGATGATCATGTTCCCTGACAAGCACAGTAAGGTCCTCAAAAAAGTGTTTCGTGCCTTAATTGCTGTCCTAATTGGGGCCACAATTTGGTTGCTAAAGATCTTGTTCGTTAAGGTCTTGGCCTCCTCTTTCCATGTAGCCACGTTCTTTGATCGCATGAAAGAGAGTGTTTTCCACCACTACATTTTGGAAGCCCTCTCCGGTCCACCACTCGACGAGGATGAGAGGGAGGAGCTTCCTCAACGCCGTTTTCAGGCATCGAAATCATTGCCTGCAAGGTTGAGGGACAAGTCCCATCCTTTGGTTAGGTCAAGGTCTAAGCAAGATGGGTCGAGGAGGATTGACATGGAGAAGCTAAGGAGGTTGAGCATGGGGGGGAGGGCCACTGCGTGGAGTGTGAAGAGGCTCATCAACCACGTCAGGTCGTCGGGCTTGTCAACGATTTCGAGAAGCGTCGCTGATTTTGGGAATACAGAGTCGGAGATTACAAGTGAATGGGAGGCAAGGAACACTGCTAAAAAGATTTTCAAGAATGTTGCCAAGCCTGGTGCCAAGTAAGTTTTCTCACTCTTTCACATTTTTCTCAATATTTCATTTATTTAAATTTAGGTGTTTTATATATAACACCATTTAAATACTTTATTTTAGAGTAGGTTAATTATAAGTAAATAAATGTGTGTGCATGAACCCTTTTTTTTCTTTTTTTTTCATGTCGAGATATATAATCGCTTGGCATGAATTTGTGGATATATATTTACAAAAGATGTACATCATTGTTTCAATTTGAGCAATTAATATTTAAAGATCCATGATTTTGTGAGAATGTGGAGTGTTATTCTACATTGAAAAACTATAACCTTACATAATAGCTTATAAGGGTTTAGACTACTTTCATTGCCAATTGATTTTGAAATAAATATTTAAATTTCTTCATGATATCAAAACAGGTTAACCCATGTGTGTCAGGCTAAGTGGCCACATGTGCTCTACGTCACTCAATATGAGTATGAGTTTTTCATATGTTTGGCTTAAGTGACTCCATACATGTCGGGTGTGTGAGAATGTGGAGTGTTATCTCATATTGAAAAACTAAAACCTTGCATAATGACTTATAAGGGTTTGAACTACTTCTTTTATTGCTAATTGGTTTTGAAATAGATGCTTAAATTTCTTCAGATTTGAGTCATTTATTACTCCTAATTTTTAATGTTTTTATTGATAGAATTTCATGATTCATGCATCTAATTCAAAAAAAACTAATTTGTTACTAATTATGAACATTATAACATATAAACACTCAAATACAAAAAAATTAAGCTCTCAATATACATATATATAATATAGATAAAAAAATGAACACAGTATAATTAAGCCTCCACTTTGGATTTAAAAAAAGAAGACAGAAATATCTAATAAAAATGTAAAAAATTATTTAACAGAATACAAACATATCACTAAAATATTGAACTCAAGTATAGATATACCAATGGTGATCACCTCTTACTCGGATAAAAAAAAAATGAAAGAAATATAAGAACCACAATCATAGAGGGCTAGCTTTGTGTTGAAAAAAAGAAGATTGAAGAAAAAGATGAAGAAGGATAAGATGAAGAGAAATCGAAGAAAAGGAAGATAAAAACACTGCAAAATGCCATGTGAAACTTTTGAAATTGTTAACGTAAAAAACAGGTAGAATGAAGATGGTATGGACAATGTAAATGATAAACGTGGTAATTACCGAATATTTGATTACATATTTGATATCTTAATGTGTTAATTAACTCTCATAGGAGGTTGGGTTAAACGTGGTCTAAAGGTATTTGTCGCTTTTACATTTAGTGCATAAGACATTGATGGATCATCATATATACATTTTGTGCTGGTCCCTTTCTTACTTTTGCTTTTTTGAATTCTTAGCCTCATCAGGCACTCGGTATTAATCGCCTGATATCAACCCTCAAGATCTCATTAATTTTTATACATACCTACTCCATGCTTGACAGGTGGGTGCAACAATAGTGTGATTATAAAACTCACCCACTGGCCAACAAAAAGAAAGGGAAATTTTAATACTAGCTTTTACTTTATAATTTAGCTTTTACTTTTTTATTTATTTTACTTTCTAATTTAGACCTAGCTTGAGCTCTCTGCATTACCTAGACTAGCTTTATGACATTAATATTTTAAGAAGCATCTGAATGCTTCTTAACATATTTAATTATTCACTAGAGTGTAAAATGGTCCTACGTAGCGGACATTTTGATTACACTTTTATGCTTCAGTTTTTGTGGCTAGATAGGCCTTGATCATTATGATAACAATGATCTCAATTTAAATTAAATAACTAAAAGGTGAAAAATACAATGATGAATATATATTGAAGATATGTAGGGATTAGAGAGTCCATCAGAGAGAGAGAGATGCTATATGTGTATACCAGTGGTGGTGCTTCAATGACATAGCTAGATTGTCACAGTACGTAGGGCACTAACTTAGATTCTTTATTCACAACCACGTATACCAAGTGGAGGGGTCTTGAATTGCATTTGCATTCAATCATTTTAGGGTATGTTTCAACCCTGCAGACAATACGTGCCTACACATATAGTCGCCCTTTAATTTGCCGTGTCCACTTACCCACAATGTTGGTGGCACTGGCACACATGATGAAGGCATGAATCTGATGCCATAATTACTTAGAAGAAGAAGAAGATATATCTAAATGTCTAGAGCTGGTCTGTGCTCGCCATTTACAGCTGTTGGCTGTGTGTGGCTTTTGCACACCAAGCCACCATGGTCTTGGCCTTGGGTTTGAGTACGTTACATGTGGAAAGTACGTTAAAGAAGAGAGATGAGTTAATTAATGTCACCGGCCACCAATATTTATGCTATTAATTTATAATCATCAACATCAAATTTGTTTATCAATTATAATAGATTAATATATAATTCATCGTGAGGTAAGGAGAAAAATTTTATATAATGAATGTATACGTATATATTTTATGTTTATTTCTATTATCATGTGACTTATCATGTAATATGAAAAATACACACAAAAAATAAATGTTTTATCGATAAGTAAGTTATAAGATCTAAGAATCATCGTAAATAACAATCTATGGTGGACTGTACACCTGTAGTTCATAGTACAGAGAAAATGTGCACTTGGTATACATTGTGACAAACTCTACACATGCACATATATATGATCTAGAATTAATTACTTCTAAGGACAAAAAATCATTTGCATTAACCATAAATACAGCTAATTAATAACATAATTAACTCTCATTCATATAAGATCTAGGATCCCTCGTAAATAATAATTTATGATGGATCCTTGAACTACACTTGTATGGTAAAGAGAAATTAAATGTACACTTGACTGTGACAGATTCTCACATATAAAATCTACGCTTTTGGTGAATAACGTAGTGTTTATTTTGGGCATAATCTTATAAATTTGTAAAATGAAAAGGAGTATTAAAATACATTTTTGTCCTATCCACTACTGTCTCTCTCACACTACAGATATATATATATATACGTACAGATATATAGAAGAGGAAGACTTACTACGGTTCTTGAAGAGTGCTGAAATTCAGACCATGTTTCATATTGAAGGAGTAATTGAAACTGATGGAAGAATTACAAAGTCTTCCTTCAGAAATTGGGTGGTAAGCTTCAACATCATAATCTTCAATACTAATTACCAATCATGCATACACCCAAGAATGGCGGTATCCCCTCACCCACTGAATTGTTCACTCCACCCCTTTTAGAATTATAATTACAGTTTTATCTTATGAATTTTATTTGCTTGAATTTTATCTAATGATTAAAACTTAAAATTTAATATTATAGTTCTAATATATATGGCTACACTCTAAGGTAAACAATCATATCAAAATTGGGATTAAAATGTTAATAAAAAATAGTGATAATTAATATTGGTTGCCGACCGAAGCAATATTACTTCTAATGATTGAATTTATAGAGCAGTGAGCACCGATCCATGGATTAGTGACCAATTCATTTTTTATTTTTATTTTTATGAAGGTGACCAATTTACATTGTGGGCTGCACCCCAAACCAATTTTTATTTTTAGTTTTATTTTTTAGTTTTACCTAAGTAGGACTAAACCCCAACCCCACACCCCGGCCTAAATATATAATCCTGAATTTGTGCCTAATAAATCTAAACTTAAATTTTTTGGATGTCCAAGATGAGAATAATTATAAATTACTAAATTAGTATGAAATATATTAGTATGCTTGCTAATCAATAAAATGAAAAAAGAAAAAACGCATTACCAATAATTATGTATATTAGAGTTACATGCAATCAATAATTTACTAATTATTAATAATAGTTGTGTGATACATGCATGGTTAGGTACGTGCGTACATTGAGCGTAAAGCATTAGCTCATTCCTTGAACGATACAAAGACTGCTGTCCAACAACTTCACAAGTTGGCGAGTGCAGTAGTGGTTGTGATTATAACAGTGGTGAGCCTTTTGGTGATGGGTTTGGCCACAACCAAGGTCATCTTTGTGGTTACTTCTCAACTGCTGCTTGTGGGTTTCATGTTCCAAAACATGTGCAAAACTATGTTCGAGTCCATCATTTTTGTGTTTGTCATGCACCCATTTGATGTTGGTGATCGTTGTGTCGTTGATGGTGTACAGGTCAGATATTAATTATTGATTAATTTACTGTGGTTCTTGTTCGTTTTTGATTAATTTTGAGAAAAAATGACCAATTCGGTTCATGTACGCTTGGTATTTTTTATTTTTTATTGGGTCCATAATGTCCATATAGTTTTAGTTTTTCAATTGGGTTTTAGTCGTTATGTTTCATCCACAAGTAACAAAAATCGAAAATTTCATTAAATTTAGTTCTAGATTTATGCTATAACGTACTCTAGGGATCAAATCGATCATTATTTTTCAGTATTCATTTATGGAATTAATGTTTGATACATTTATTTTTGTGCAGATGATTGTAGAAGAGATGAACATTTTGTCAACAGTTTTTTTAAGATATGACAATGAGAAAATATATTACCCGAATTCTGTGCTTCTTACAAAGCCTATTAGCAATTTCAGAAGAAGTCCAGACATGGCTGACAGTATTGAGTTCACCATTGATGTCTCCACTCCAGTTGATGATATTTCTGCACTCAAGAAGGCTATACAATCGTAAGCAATCCATCTCATCTCCCTTCTATAATCTGTTTCAGTGTTCATTAAATTCATTCCTTGTCCAAAACTATGAAACCTTATTACTAATTTGGCTACTAATGAAAGCTAATACCACGTACGTTCTATCGATCTGTGTTAAAATTGTAAAACAAAATGCTAGTAGGCTAGCTCTAGCTAGTTTCGCCATGAATTTATCCTAGCTAGTCACTTGGGCAAAATCTATATATATAGGATCGATGGACCATTACCAACAAAAAAAATTTAAGATTTCTTTAGGATGGACCAACATTTGAAACATGGATCTCTTGTCAATTTCAACTCTACATTAATATTTAGAACTATTTTGCTCACTATCTTCTTTTGATCTTTGGTATATATATAGTATTACCACTTTTTTTGTTTTTTAGTATGAATATATATTAATATTTCACTCAATGCATGCCATGTGTTATAATATTAATTATGATTAAATTTTAATTACAATAAATACAACCGCACATTATTAATATTAACTGTGATTAATTATAATATGTCACTTGGCACACATTGAGTGGTATACATCATGTGGTTAAATGCATGTGTGAGCAAAACTTGTTCGATCAGTTATTCTTCTCTACATCAAAAAGTCTGAAGGTGTATTTTGTTAATTTGTGACGATTAGTGATGTCTGGATTAATGCATATATGCAGATACATTGAGAGTAAGCCAAAGTATTGGAACCCAAAACACACAGTGTTAGTGAAGGAGATTGAGAATGTGGACAAGATGAAGATGGCCTTATGTGTTGTGCACACCATGAACCATCAAAACTATGGGGAGAAGAGTACTCGAAGATCAGAGCTTGTGCTTGAATTAAAGAAGATTTTCCAAAACCTTGGCATAAAGTACCATCTTCTTCCTCAAGAGGTGCATCTCACACAATTAACTTAAGCAATGGGAGGCTGACCATGCCTTCTTAATCATTAGCAATATTTTGATAATTACGTATAAGGCATAGAAACCATAATTAGCAACTGGAAGTAAAATTTGTTCTTTAATTTGCCTTTCAAGAACCATTGCATAAGGCATTTGAGAATTTGGAGGAACAGAAAAGGCTTTTACTGGTTCAGGTAATATTACATACTTTGATATTTTCTCAGCAGAATAGTGCAGATAGGCTCACTATCTTGGATTGTGGTTCACATTGAATTTTTTGGATCGATGTTTATTTAGTTTGTGTTGTGTGCATGTATGTCTCTCAAGCATCATTGAAGAATAAATAGTGCTATATATACTACTTGCGTTTAAACGAAACATTCTAGAATTCAAATGAGCATTAATGACGCTAATCAGCTGATGGCAATGAGCTGAATGAGATGAGAACATTGCTGAGGCAAAATATTCAAGTCTAATTATGATCTCATAAAAAAACTGCCGACGTATGCGCTTAGAAGAGACGTATTATTAGAAGTTTTTTATCCATTTGATTATAATAAAAATTATTTATATGTTTTTATCGTAACATAGTATTTGTTTATTTATTTGATCATAGTTAAATGATTAAAATTGTTTTTTATTTATAGTATATAGGAATTATTGGTTTTGTGATTCTCTCACCATGTTATATAAGGTCTAAAGTTAATCCCCTCCGCCAAGATTTATTTATTAAAAAAAACATTATATAAATGTAATTTTGTACTAAACATATGAGAAGCAATAACTTCAAGATCTAAAATCTATTGTCTTTTGAATTTTAATTTGTTAATATAATCATTATTTAGGAGAAAAATTTAGAAAATATTTTTTTAAAAAAATACAAAAATATGGAAAATGCATGAATATGAAATTAATTATCCGAAAATCTGAAATTTTGGAAAATTCGGAAAGGAATTCCTGCCAATTACCAATTGACCATAGGTCAAATATCAGAACAATGCTTTATAAGAAAAAATACATTTGAAATTTCAATTTTTTAAAGAATAGAAATTTTCTTCCAAAATTTTTTGAATTGAAATTGGACCGTAATATTCGAAAAATCGAAGACCACACTAAGTGGTACTACAGTAAACCTCAATGTTTCCCAAGTGCTTGTCAGTTTTCTCGAGAGATCTCATGTTTCTTCGAGAGATCGCTGGCTTCCCGAGTGCTCACCGACTTCTCCTTTGCAAACCCAACAACCTAGTAAACCTAGCATACTCTTGAACTTCTCACCAATCTCCTCTACAACTCAACACCTCCATTTACTCCAAAAACTAGCAACCTCTTTCTCTTAGTCTCTCCCTTAGTCTTGGCGCAGCTTCTCTCCAAAACTAAGATCCATTGACCAAAATTGACCGACACCAAAATAGTCGGAAACTAACCTTGTTGGTAACGATGGCAGTTCGAAAATTGGCCATTCTGTTAATGGTAGTTTGGAAATCGATGGTGGGAAATCGATTCAACTACCAAACCGAACCGAACCGAGCTAAATCCACCCCTAGTACTATTCCTAATCACATCTATCTAAAACTCATCCTTAATGTTAGACTCTTTGGTTTCTTTTTTAATACATTTATTATCGTCAATTAATTTATGTAAGGATAAAATCGGAAAAGTTTAATTCTTTAATAGGGTGGGCCCGGTGGGGATAGTGAGTGGAAGTGTGCGTAGAACACAGGGTACAAAAGCCTTTGCCCTTTAAACTATTCCCCAGTGACGTTGAGGACTGAAGAAGAATCAGAAACAAGTTGGCAGTTTCTTAATAGAAGCAAGAAGGCCGAGAACCATAAGGGAAGGAGAGATGGCAGGCGTTGTTACGCCGTCGTTTAAGACAAACACGGGCACTGCCGCAGCCGCAGCAGACTCCAAAGTCGATCTCATGAAGCAGATACGGAGCCACGAGGTTGCAATTGCAGAGCTCAATGCTCTTTCATCGTCTCGGGTAACCTCTCTCTATTTATTTATTTACTTTCCCAAAAAAATAAAAACAGAATGTTATTTTCGTGTATTTAGTTGCATTCTTTGAAATTATTATTGGGTTGGAGATACATGTATCGTGTTTGTATAGAATTTTCTGAATTGGGTTTCGTTCTGAAACAAAATATTAAGTTGTCACATGGGTTTATGCCATAAGCTACAGGTTTTAGATTTAAATGGTTTATTTCACATATTCAGGTTCACCTTAAGCATTGGGACCGTATTATATGCACAGATTGGTAGCTCTTAAACGAGGTTTATTTGGGTTTGGTTATGCCTTTGACTTTGAGCTTAGCAAACTATCTTTTAGTTTTAAGTTAGTGGATTGGATTAAATTGGACTCGTCATTTGTTTATCTCGGTGTTTTTATATGTATTTTGTGCATTTTGATATACAATAGAGTTTTTTCCATTACTATGCCCTGCCTATAATCACTGCTAGGAGTTTCTTTTGTTGCATGTGTTGGTTTTCGTTTTACACATTTCAGAGTTATATGATTCTGCTTTCTAGCGAACTCTAGGCAGAAAATAACAATAAGAATGAAAAAAAAAAAACTTGCAATAATTTTCATCAATAGGAATTTATCTAAGGTGAATTGAATTGCTTGCCGAATTGTTACTCTAAATTCTAGAAAGCCAGCAAATTCTAGACTCCCAATTGGCTTTCTCTTCCTCTTGTTTGGTTGGAATGCTTTTTTTCCATTACTATGCCCTGCCTATAATCACTGCTGAGAGTTTCCTTTTTTGCATGTTTTGGTTTTCATTTTACACATTTCAGAGTTATATGATTCTGCTTTCTAGCGAACTCTAGGCAGAAAATAACAATAACAATGGAATAAAAAAACTTGCAATAATTTTCATCAGTAGGAATTTATCTAAGGTGAATTTAATTGCTTGCCGAATTGTTACTCTAAATTCTAGAAAGCCAGCAAACTTCCTTTTTCATTTTTATTTCTGAATGCTCTGACTATTTTTTTTTTTTAATTCTAGACTCCCAAATGGCTTTCTCTTCCTCTTGTTTGGTTGGAATGCTTTGTTAATTTATAGAGATATGAATTGCTAATATTGTTCTTCCTTGATCACAGGCTGTCTATCAGAAGAATGGGAACTTATATTTCCGTACAACAATCCAGAAAGCAACAGCATCTGAACAAAGTAACAAATCTCTATCGACTCTATGGTCTTTGTCTCTGCGTTTAAACAGCTCCAATTATGCAATTTTCATTCTTCTTTGTGGATATGGTGCAGAACAAATTGATTTGTCTAAAGCAAGCCTAGGAAAGCTGAATTCATCTTGATATGATTTGGCTTATTGATGCTAGCCCTACAGATTTCTAAGGTAAATACCCCTGCATTAATATGCACATAGATTTATTAGAGATATGTCCAATCCAAGTGCTGAGATGTTTTTGATTGGTAAAGATTTGTGTGGTTTTCCTTCAGTACCATTCTGTTTCAGTGGGTATGAGATAAGCCTGAGTGCTTACTATGATCTGTCCGCAAAGTGGACTTTCTCTTCCATTACCTGTCTCTGACTTTACATCTTTTTGCAATATGTTTGTGAATGCATTCATTTCATCTTAATCCATTGGTTTAAATTCAATTATTGTCTTTCATAGTGCGAAGGTAGCTAAGAAATAATATTGGAGATAACGTTATATTTATTTGTCATTGTTTAGGTACATAAAGTAGTCTTTATATCTTATTACAGTGTCAACTGTATGTACCAAAACAAGTTGTGTAACTATCAAGTCATATCAAAATGAATCAAATAATTTAGCTTTAGTGTTGCTTCAATTCTGTAGATGACTATACTTATTTCAACTTTTGGGGACAGCTTCATGTACACCCATGTGGTATGACCCAAATTTCAAGGATCTCTCGAGTCTTGAGGTTTTGTTTTTGTTTTTTTTTTTCTTTTTCTTTACAAGTATACCCCTTATGGTCGAAGAAGGAGGTAAATGACAAGTACAACTATAATTTGATTTAGTTCGACTTTAATAAAAAGAGAAATTGGGCAAAATCATTATTTTTAGAAATAAGTTCAACGATTATCAATAATAATAGTTCCTCAATACAGCATAGAGAATCACAAGGGGTATACTTACTAGATGATAATTACAGGGTGTGTAAGTGTCTGAATTGGAGGCCAAGGGAAGTCCTTGTAATTTGGATATAACACAGATGGTGTATCTCAATTTTACTCTAAATTTCAGTACAAACTATTTTATGATGTTTGATTAAATTCTGTTTTTATTTGAAAAACTCAACATATATATATACACACAAGCATACACATGTACGTAAAAGCTAACTTGGTAACCTCTATTTTATTGTTACTCTCTGTGTTATTATTTTTTCCAAATATTAGTATTTCTCTGGTTGGTTTTACCCAAATGTTGGTGTTTTAAGAGGAAGAAATACTAGTTTACTATTAGTCCAATGACTCCAATGGTATTATTAAATAAAGCTTGAAAGAATGCATTAGGGTGTTGTACATGCTAATGAGGAAAAAATAAAATTGCCTGATATCAAATTAGTAAATAAAAATATAAAAGCAGGAAATT
>QANT01003748.1:0-48856 GCA_003254885.1 Purshia tridentata | reverse complement strand
TTTAATATTTAAATAGAAAATTTTAATAATATCTATAAAATTATTATTGTTGAGAGAAATTTCACATTAAAAATGTGGTTTATAAAAGTTTGGACTACTCTTTTTATTGTCAATTTTTTTTGAGATGGATGCTTAGATTCCTTCATGGTGTCAAAGTAGGTTATTCACGTAATGAGTCTAAACGACCACACGTCATCCAATGTAAATTGCCTATGTGTTAGGCTTGAAATAATATCACACGTGCAGAGAGGCATGTTGAGAGAAATCCCACATTGAAAATATTAGTGTCTTGCTAATGATTTATAAAAGTTTGGGTTACTTTTTTCATTATCATTTGATTTTGGAATAGATGCCTAAATTCCTTCAATTATAACATGAATAAATTGTTACAATGCGCTATAATGTTATAGTCACATACTCACATATAAATTTTTAAGAATAATCAAGAATTCAATGCCTGTGTCAAAGTAGGTTATTCACGTAATGAGTCTAAATGACCACACGTCATCCAATATAAATTGCCTATGTGTTAGGCTTGAAATAATATCACACGTGCAGAGGGATGTTGAGAGAAATCCCACATTGAAAATATTAGTGTCTTGCTAGTGATTTATAAAAGTTTAGGTTACTTTTTTCATTACCATTTGATTTTGGAATGGATGTCTAAATTCCTTCAATTATAACATGAATAAATTGTTACAATGCGCTATAATGTTATAGTCACATACAACATATAAATTTTTAAGAATAATCAAGAATTCAATGCCAAAAAAAAAAAACCAAAAAGGAAAAAGGGTTTCCTTCTCCTGGAAGGCAAGAAAAACCTTCTCAAGGAAGGCACCAGTACACTAGCAAAGAAAGTGAAAGAAGACATATATTAATGTATAAAAATAGTGGGATTTGTACGAAAAGCAAGACTTTGCATGAGCTTTATTTTATTCTCTCAAGCGAAAAGAAAGTGCAGAAAGAGTGAAAGACATATATTGGACGAAAAGCATGAGTTTGCATGAGCTTAAAACGCTGGGTAGACCACTGAGTCTTTGGGAATTGAGACTTTTGGACCTTTGGTCACCTTTTCATTTTCCAAAGGACAAACTGACAAAATGGAAAACTCAGCCAAAGACTGAATGACCCGATCCGAATCCAAAGTATCAGACTGAGTTAATTTAACCCACCCGTCAAAAGTTTGAAACTGAACCGGCCCAAGATCATAATATATGGGCCGTAACAAACCAGGTTGGAACTGGCCATGACCTTCTTTTCTTTTCCACCTGCTAGTTCTTTGCGTCCTTATTGTATTTGTGTATTCATCATCCACTCTGAGTATGTTACAAATAACGTACGTACTCTCTTTTTTAGGGCATTTTCGTAATCACACTATCACAACAAAGCCCATTAAAAATCTAATTTTGGTTTCTCTATAACGTGGAACATGAGTACTGCTCTCATATGTGTCGATCGTTATGGCCGGTGTGTGAGTATGCCACGTAGGTGTCTCATTCCAGTTACCAGCTGTTACCACTTACCACCATCTGTGTGGACAAGAAAATTAACCCAAACGAGGACGTGGTGCCAAATTATGCACCGTTGAACTTCTCCTTCTAGGGGTTTGGCCCATTTCCCACTCACTATATAAACCACTCCAGGGCATGCAAACTCAAAAACCATTTACATACGTCTTCCTTCAAATCATTCTCTAAGTATCTAGCTGCGTATCATCAATTTGACTACTTGTTACTCCCTTTTTAGTGTTTAATTTACTACACATATCATATCAATGGCTGCAACTACTGCAATGCAATCAATCCTTGGAAGCTCTGTGGCTTATGGAGTAAGCAACAGCAGGGTCAATCAGATTGTACTTCCTGCATCAGCTCTCCATAGCTATGCTCCTATGAGGGTACGCTCCATGGCCATGGTAAGTCTTTCTATCTACTCTCTTGGTACTTCTAAAACACACACACATAATTAATTAACCATGTCATGACTCATGTGCTACTTTATGTGTTTTTTGCAGGATGGTAAGAAGGAGCAACCATCTACTGTAACAAATGCCTTCAAAAACTCACAGCCTCCTGAGCCTAAGGTTAGCACAAAGTTTTCAGATGTGTTTGCATTCAGTGGGCCGGCACCGGAGAGAATCAACGGGAGGCTGGCAATGGTGGGGTTTGTGGCGGCTCTGGCAGTGGAACTATCCAAGGGCCAGGATGTGTTTGCTCAGATATCCAACGGCGGGGTGTCCTTGTTCCTGGGGACCAGCATTTTACTAACAGTGGCATCCTTGATTCCTCTGCTCAAAGGGGTGAGCGTGGAGTCCAAGTCAGATGGGATCATGACCTCAGATGCTGAGCTCTGGAATGGCAGGTTGGCCATGTTGGGTCTCGTAGCCTTGGCCTTCACAGAGTATTTCAAGGGTGGAACCCTAGTGTAGATCATTAATCATTAGGGGTGTTAATGGCTAGCTTAATTATATATGCTAGCCCTCGATCTATTTCATGCACATGTAATTAGTTGCAAACTTAAATAAATAAGAATCCCGCATTTACATATCCAGCATACTCTGTTTTTTCTTTAAATATCTATTATCCAACATGGTTGTGTAATTAACCAACAAATCCAAGCAGAGAATCTGCATCCTTTTAAACACTATACATGCGTGTTTAATTGAGATTGACAAATTTTTAAAATAAGAATGAAAAGTGTCACGAAAATGTTCTCTTTTTAGGGAACAATAAGTTATTGGCAATAACAACCAACAACAAATATATAAATAGTAAATTAAATCGTATATATATATATATATATATCATATCCACAGAATATAAAATCAAACAATAAATACAGTAAACGAATACTGACTTGATGGTAGATAGAGGGCTTCCTTAGCAATGTCTTAAGATAGAAATTCCACTTGATGGTAGATAGAGGGCCTCCTTAGCAATGTCTTAAGACAGAAATTCGTCTATACTCTTGTGCTTGTAGTTCGTCATGCGTCTGTCCACCAGCATACAAGTACAACTCTCTATATTTCAATTAGGTCCTTGCAAAACGACCTTAATTGGAATGGAATCTAACGAACGTCTGTGTCTCTAAAGTGTTTTTTTTTTAACAGAAATAATGAAAAAGAAAACGATTCTGGAATTGATGTACGTTTAAATAGAAAGAATATTTGTTTACTATTGGATTCAGACTGTGAAGCTAGTTAAATAACTCTGTTTTAAACAGTTGCATCTAATTTTGAATTCAAATTGAACAGTCTTATGACTCTTATCTGTTCAATTAATACACCGCCTTTTGAAAAATCCGAAAATAAAAATGAAAACCACATTTGTTATTCAAACTCTTAACACTCTTGTCATACTCAACGTACATAATTTAATTGCGTAAACGTTATCAAATACATATATAGAGTGAGAAATTAAGTAAGGAAAAATAATTAATGATGTAGCTCTAGTTTCCCCGTTGGAGCTGGTGGTGGTGATCGTCCTGGAATTAGTACGTGATACAAAGAGCGAAGGCCGTTGGCCATGGCCTTCCCTTTTCACCTTGAACATGATGAGCAGATCGAAGTAGTACTGAGTCTTAGTACGTCTCTCCACTTTATAATAAGATAGTCCTTAATTTGCGTCCTGGTTTGTGTATTCATCATCCAGTTCATGCATGTATTAATTGTGTTCGACTTAATTATTACCAACTATCTATGTTTGGACTTTAATGAAGCAAGAATTACATTAAAATTAATTAAAAGAAAACACTATACATGTTTGAAGTAATTAAAGAAATTGAATTACCTGTGAAAAAAATGTAGCTCCACAGAATTATAGGCGGTGGTAATTAAGTGATGTCATGAAGATTGTGGCAATATTTTCAGTTGGACCCTTGTTTTACTTTCTAACACAACCAAGCCAATGAAGATTGGTTTTCTCTAGAATGTTCGAGTGAAAGACGTACGTGGGGGCATCAGTGCTGTCATGAACATTGTGGAATGTGCTACAATGCTACACGTACTACTCGTAGCCGAAACTGTGACCAAGTGATTGGTGGTGTGGTCTTGTGCATTGTGGTGTGTGAGGAAGCCACGTATGATTCTCATAGCAGTAATTACCAACCGCTGCCCTATGTCAATGTGTGTGGGCATAGAGAACCCAAGTGACCCACGTACTATGCACCGCCAAAGCAAACGAGGTAGCTAGGATATGATGTGGTGCCAAATTATGCACCGTTGAGGTTGAGCTATTCCCAAACTAGGCTTGGCCGACTAGGCCCATTACTCTCTATATAAAGCCACTTCAAGTCTCCAAGGCATGCAAGTAATTCCACAGTCAAAAGCTAACGTACGTCCTCAAATACCTACTTGTATCTAGCTAGCTAGCAATTTGCCATTTTACTGTTTGATATTTAAGGAAGCAATGGCTTCAGCAACTGCCATGCAATCAATCCTCGGAAGCTCCGTGGCTTATGGAGCTGCAGGCAATAACAACAGAGTGATTGTTCCAGCTGCTAAATCTTATGCATCAACTCTGCATAGCTATGCTCCCATGAGGGTACGCTCCATGGCCATGGTAAGTCTTTCTAGCTACTCTATTGGGTTTTTTGACTTCTGGGTTATGTTCATCTTGAGTTATTATATGTAAAGCATAAATGACCCTAATTAACCATGTGACCATGTCATGTTTAACTTGATGCGTGATTTGCAGGATGGTGAGAAGGAGCAACCATCCAGTGTAACAAATGCCTCCAAAAATTCACAGTCACCTCCTTCTTCTCCTCCTCCTAAGCCTGAGGTTAGCACAAAGTTTTCAGATGTGTTTGCATTTAGTGGGCCAGCACCGGAGAGAATCAACGGGAGGCTGGCAATGGTGGGGTTTGTAGCAGCTCTGGCAGTGGAACTATCCAAGGGCCAGGATGTGTTTGCTCAGATATCCAACGGCGGGGTGTCCTTGTTCGTTGGCACCAGCATTTTGCTATCCGTGGCATCCTTGATTCCTCTGCTTAAAGGGGTGAGCGTGGAGTCCAAATCAGATGGGATCATGACATCAGATGCTGAGCTCTGGAATGGCAGGCTGGCCATGTTGGGTCTCGTTGCTTTGGCCTTCACAGAGTATGTCAAGGGTGGCACCCTTGTGTAGAATGTATGGCTAGTTTACGCTGATTATGCATGGCCCTGTAAAACTCATTATTCACATGTAATTAGTTACAATTTATAAATAAGAATCCCTCATTTACATACTCCACAATCCAGTATACTCTGTTTTTTTAAAGGATAAGAACCTAATTTTTCATCATTAAAGGTAGCAATTGCTTCGAAACACTGGACAAGATAAGTGGGACTTCATTTCACTGAATATATTATATACCTCGAGTCCTTGGGGTTTCTGTTGTGTGGATTATACAACGAAACACTTATAAGGGTTAACTTACAACCAATGGGAAACAATGAAGAAAACAAAAAAGATGCATTAAAAAACCAAGCTGAGCTTGACAGAGAAAACTAATTGATCAAGGGGGCAAAAAAAATGACATAAATGATACTTTCTCTGCTGAAATTCAGCTTAATTTCAAAAACCTGAGAAACTGATTATTTACTGTGAAATAATAGATTCATTGATAATCCTATCGAGGAAGGCTTGAACGCCTGGATGAACTTTCGGGGTGGAGCCATGCGGGGATCTTCTCTATTGGTTTTGGTTTTCCTCCTTGAAGGTCCTCCAACCACTCCCATGCTTTTAACAGATGCTGAAGACTTTGAGTTGAAAAACGATCCAAACGAAGCATCAGTCGTCACAAATGATAGAGGGCCCTTATGTGATGTATCTTGTGGGTATCCAACAGCTCCATCCTGATGTGGGGGCGGGAATTTCTCGCTCTTGCTCTTGGCATTTCCTTGTGCCGCAACTCTCCACCTCTGGAAATCACCAAAGAATAAAGTTTTTAAGTAAAATTCTAGTGCACTTGATGTTTACCAATTGACATGGCCAGAAACATCATTACATAAAATATGCTAACCCCAAAACTAGCGAATTGATATTTCAATTTCATGATCATGTCACACGCAGAAAGGTAAGATATTGATGCAAATAAGAAAGAAAGACACAGAGATGTTTCACATACATCTAAGTTTCCTTGAATCTCTGCATTAGCTTCTGGAGCTGGAACTGCTCGACCAACTCGCTCACGAGCTTTAACTCTTCTGGGACCATCAGCTGCATTAGTTTTCCCACTTAGACCTCTTTGCCTGAGAACAATAAATACCATATGTCATGACATGCCAAAATGAGTCCAGAAAACCGTAAACATGAAGAGAAGTAGAGAGTAACCTTCTAGCTTCTTCATCTCGTAACTTTACATCCATTTCTTTGCTTGGCGGATATTTTGGTAAACTTGATGGCTCACAAGCACAAGGCTCAGTAGTAAAGAACTGCATGTACCCAGATCACAAAATATACAATTCAACACAATTTGTAGAGTCATTTGTGTTCCACCAAAAAAAAATCTGGCACACCCATCAGATTAATCTCTTGTAAAAAGCACAGTGGTATTAAGCACTTGTTAACTTCCAAAGGGTGATATATCTTTCTTTGACAAGAAACATAACGTTTAAGAAGATCTATTCAGAACACAGTATGGGTCACAAAGTCCTTAAAATAATAAACCATCCAGATTATGTTCTTCTTTTCAAAATAGAGTATCTAGCTTCACAGATAGCACATTTCCTCAGAGAAAATATGGAATTAAATAAAGGGTACTTACTTCACTATTCAGTGCAGTGGTGGCAGTGCCTCGCCCATCAGAGTCTATCGATAGAAGAGATTCAATTAAAGGCATGGAAGAAGGTGGGAAATCCTTGAATGTTTCTGCTACACAACGCTTGTATGGCTGCTGTGGCTTAAAAAGTGTTGCATTTGGCAATTTATACTTTTTCCAGTATTCCTCGGATGGGGAGCCACATAACTTAAATATCTTGTGCAGTTGCTCAACCTAAACAGCAAAAGAATTTAAAGGTGTTTTTCAACCTGAAAACCATAGATTAACAGAAAATGACAACTATTACATCAACCAAAAAGATCCAGAAACCAAGTTTCAAAATGTGAAAATGAGAATAACAGCACACAAGAATTATGGTATTTTTCTAGTAGACTCACAAATACACGTGGACCCAATGAAGACCCAAAATTGTTTCAAAAAGAGTGGAGTAATGCATCATTATTCAAGAACAACTTAAAAAGTTGATAACCTTAAAAGAAGAACTTATATAACAAGGCAACCATAATACCTCTGTCCGTCCTGGCATAATAGGCTTCCCAGCAAGTAACTCTGCCAAAATGCAGCCAGCACTCCAAAGGTCAACACCGACTCCATAGGAAGTGGCCCCAAGAAGAAGTTCAGGTGGGCGATACCAGAGAGTGACAACTCGACTAGTCATGGGTTGCTTCTGCTCAGGATCATAAAATGTAGCCAATCCAAAATCTGCTATTTTTAATGTTCCTTCATTGTCAATTAGCAGATTGGAACCCTTGATATCACGGTGCAAGACACCATGGCTGTGGCAATGCTCAAGCCCAGACAGCAACTGTGTCATATAGCACTTGACCTGTCACAAGGAATATCTTGAGAAACAAATCAGCCTCTTAATGTCATAATTTCTTATGACCAAGAAGAAATGCATAATTTCTTATTTTTACAATTCTTAAGAATTGTAGAATCATGGCACCTTTATCCCATTAATTGCTAAGGAAATGAAGGACAAAAAGATTTACATATACTTTACTTACACACACATTTTACATGTGTTTGTGTTTCAAAAGACTGCATCTTCGAAATATTATCAAATAAAATTTTTGGTGACGAGGAGGGATATTAGGAGCTGTGGAGAAAAATAAGAGCACTTTATATATAAAACAGTGACAATTTATTGGGTTAACTTAGGCCGCAGCTAACGGAATATTAAATTCAACTTCTTCCCAGGTACATCCAAACAAAAAAGGCCTAAAGAAAGTCCTTTATTTCCCTGAGCTTCTAACCAATTCCACCTTTATATCTACATTTAATTGAGTGATGTGAACAACAAAAAATTTAATTTACATGCCCCAAATGATATAACTATAACATCATTTGACTGGCCCTTATGAAATAAATCATAAATCTAGAAACCAAACTACCAAGTATGGGACCCAATCCAGCCTAGAAAGGTCACAGGTGACATCAAAAGCTCAAATCAAGCAAACAAAAAGGACAACTATGGGCACATGAGTTCAAGATCCAAAGTGGGCAAACAAAGGCAAAGTAAACAAACATCCAAACGCATAAAAACAACCCTTTAAAATTAGACATAGCTCAAACTTCCCAAAACCAACCAAAATTTCGATAAAATCCACATTTTACAACCAAACCCAAATGAAAATTACAAGATGAAGCTTCAATTACTAAGATACTAAACCAAAATGTACCTGAGACTCGGTGAACTTGATCCCAGAACAAGCTGCGAGGCCCGAGAGATCGTGCTCCATGTACTCGAAAACCAAGTAAAGGCTACAAGACATTCTTGAAGTGACCAAGCCTTCGAGCTTAACCACATTGGGATGGTCAAGCTTTCTCAGCACATTAATCTCCCTGGCCATGAATTTCACACTCTCTGGCTCCAAATTATCAAACCTAACCTTCTTTAAAGCCACAACTTTCCCAGTAATCAAGTCTCTTGCTTTATATACATTGCTATAAGTCCCCTGCCCAATCTGAACAACAAATATATATTTAAAATAAATAGAAAATTAATATAAACCAGAGAATTAAAGTTCCAATTTTGAGATCTTTGAATTGGATCTTTTGCGTTTTGAGCACCTTAGCGAGCTTCTCGAAGGTGTTGGCGCGTCGAGGGGTCCAATCTTGAATCGCATCGCCGGCGACCGCCATGAGCCACGAAGGCCAACCTTGGTGGTTCGCCGAAAAAGGTTTCCGGCGCTCTATCGCGGGAAAGTCGCCGGTATGATTTATCCTCTGCCTCTCTATCACTTCCTTCCGACCCCTAGCAACTTCGACACCATCGGTGCCGGAAGGCTGCTCGATACTCCGGCTACGATGCCGAGCTCCGCCTGAACTCCGGCGGAGCCCGGTGGCCTCCGTGCCTAAAACGCACCCCATCGGTCAGGTCTCCGAGCTCCGGCGAAGCATTCGGAATAGCGATGTTAGTTGCTTGGTAGTGGTGGTTTTAACGACGTCGTATAGCCACGCAGATAAACACATCCGACGACGTCGTATTGCAAACTGACTTAAAAGCGCGGCGCAAAGTGGTGGTTTTAAGTTTTAACGACGAGTGTACGGACAAGCACAGACGCAGAGAGAGAGAGAGAGAAGGTGGTTTTTGCGTTGAGCTGGGAATCAATCGGCGAGTTCAGTCATCCAGTGAGTCTTACATGTACTTGGTGGGTAAAAGGGGACGTGTTTGGGGATTAATTACGGAATTGCCACGGAATTTGGGATCTAATGGTCAGGATTTTACGATTTTACCGCGGGCGGGAGAGAGAGAGGGCCGAAGAAAACCAGATGATGGCAACATCATAAATGCAGATTGGGTCCTCAAAAGTCAAACCAAGCGAAGAAAGCTACTTTTTGACAGAGCTCTAGGGTCAGGGTCAAGTTCGCTTTATTTATTTATTTTTTTTTTCCGTATTTGCAAGTTTCCAACTATTTAACATCATAGTTTAGTCTCCTAAGATTCCCAATTAAATATGTGTGAAATGGTAGTTAAAGTAGATGATGATTTGATTGCCTGCTTCGACTATTATAATCAAGTTTAGATAACTATCTTATAGTTATACTACTAACAAATATAAATTATATAATATCCTTTATGTTATATTATGAGACCATCAACTTATGATTCAAAAAATTCAATTAATGACTCACATTATTATCTTACATACAAAATTTGTTACATCATGTAGTTAGATAAATTAGCTAAATTAGCAAAATTGTAGTTTTAAGTTAAATCTATATTTTAATAGTTTTTTTAAGCTCCAACTTCTAATAATATAACATTATATATATAATATCTAGAAAGGAATATTTCCCTCTCGAGAAAGGTAAATGATTTTTGTTTGTTTTGGTTTGGGGTAAAACTTAAAAAGAGAGAGTAATTTTGTGCAAAAGAAAGTGAAAGAAGATAATAATAATGATAATAATGATGATTATGATAAGGAGCAAATGAGATGAAAATGAATTCTAACTACCCCACCGAACCTATTAAATAGGGGATGTGGGTTGGATCCTTGCATTTACTACAAGGAAGCAAGCTTGCAGTTCAATTCAAGTACAATTTGCCAACAAGTTTGTAAGTTAGTGGTGAGTTACAAACCAAATTTCACCACCAGCTTCTACAGCCAGAGGCTTTGTGCTACTCCATTATTGTCTCAGTCACATTTAAGTCTTCATTTTCAATGCAAGTAACCATATATCCTCATTTTCAGTGCAAGTAGGAAATGTGAATACGGTGAGTATGAGGTTTTTTTTTAATACTGGGGAGAGGGAGATAGTTCGAAACGGAGTGTGTAAGGAGAGTTTTTATCTTTACCTCTTCGGATAACTAAGTCGACCCAAATTCACAAGTATGAGGTATTAATGGAGATTTATATGTTATGTATAGGTCATCTCTCGTTATATTTTTGTGATACTCAGTCATATACATTAATATCACTCGACAAAAATTAACAATAAGGTTTTTATATGTAATTGGTAAGTACAATAATTTATCCTAATGGGTATTGGTACCAAAAAGCATAGCTAGCCTGCCAAAATTTTTCTTAAAAAAAAAAATTTACTAGTAATATTAATCCATGGATCTTTCATAAAATTATAATTCATACTTTCCATCCACCCAAATTTAACCACTTAATCCACTTCTACCATCAATATTGACATTAAACCCTATCCATAATTAAATAATCAAGAATCATTAACTAAAAATTCAAACTATATATATTTGAATTAGACCCAATAAATTGCTTTGTTTTTAATGTTTTATTATTTTTGTCATAACTTCACCCTTGATGTTAGTAATATAGAGTTTCAAAATTATATCCGTGCGTGCATGCATCATTCATTATTCTTATGTTTATAAACATAAGAATTATTGGTAGTGAAAATTTGTAACGATAAGAATATTTACTAATAAATTTAAAAGTTTTTAATTGAAATTCTCTATTTTTCAATATAGTGATAATAATTATTGGTCAAATCTTAAATTCATCTGAGAAATGGGTCCTCTTGGTCTTTCATTATGTAATGGCAGTCGCATCACGCATGTATGAATAAATGTGATTTAATTGAAAACATAGAGTCAAACGATTTGAAAGTCAGGTTTATTGTGCCGTGGTTAAATGGAAATTGACTTGTCATTGACTAAAGCATTCAAATATAGAAATACACATGGCAAAGAAAAGACAAACTATACCAATTGGTGCTCTTCTAGAAAAATCAAACATACATTTGCATGAATCATTTGTGTTAGGTAGAATGGCAAATTAAAGTTTTATGTTAGATGCTAAAGTGACCTCATGTAAACCTCATGCATAGACTGTACAAATGAGTATATTCAACAACCCTCTTTCTTTTCTTTTTTATTTAATTAAGAAATTACATCTTTTCATATTATTTGTATTAAACATTATTTTGATTTGTATATCATAATAAAAACATGAGAGTAATTTTGTTTTAGTTGTGTGATCGAGAATAAAGTTGAATAAATAAAATTTTCTAAATCTTATTTTATAATTTTTCTTACGAAAGATCTTTAAATTTGAGATTTCTTCTAATATTTTGAAAGAAATACCAATAAATAAATAATTAATTAGTTTATTAATACAATTTTATAGGTCATTATGTTTTGGTTACATTGGAAAGAACTGAACTCTTGATCTAGCCTAATCGTAATTTTTACTCCACCCACCCTCAATCACCACTAAAGTTAACTTCAAAGACTTGATATAAGTCACTATTTCACCTAAAGCATTTGTATTTTTTGAACGGTTAAATATATAAAATAGATATAAAATTATTTATTGTTATCATTATTGACTTGAGGATCTCAACATTCAACAACAGCATGATAACTTATTAAAGGTTCCACTTGATTTAAGTAAATATGATCCGTTTTAAGGATCAAAGTCAAAATGATAACATTATCAAGGAAACAATAAAAGTCAAAAACAAAAAACAAAGGCATAATGGGCTAGTGAAGTTATGTGATCGAACCTCTAACACACAGCCCAATTATGTGGAGGCCTTTTGCCTTCTTGTATTTGTGAATTGGGCTATGGAGGTCGAAAACACACCCTCATTTTTTCTTTCTACACCCAATTTGCACCATAACGGCATAACCTTAAGATATTGGGTGGGCTTTCATATAAAGAAGTAAAATTAAATGAAAAGATTAACCTTAAGGGCATGTTTACTAAACGTGAATGAGAGTGAGCAGGAATGAGAGTGAGCATGAATGAGAGTGAGCATGAATGAGAGTGAGCAAGAATGGGAGTGAACATGAATGGGAGTGAGTATGAATGAGAGTGAATATAAATGGGAGTGAGCAGGAATGGGAGTGAGTAGGAATGAGAGTGTATGAATGGGAGTGAGTAGGAATAGAAGTGAACTTAATATGTATAATTAAGTTGCAAATTTAAAATTTCACTTTAATTATATTTATATATAAGGGTAGTTTTAGATTTTTATTAAAAATGTGGGGTATTTTCGACAAAAAAAATTTCTTTCCCTTTCCCCCTCCCCCAATCCGAACCCCCCCTAAGGAGTGGCAATCACCCAAAATCAGGAATGCCACTCCTGATTTTGGTGAGCCTCACCATTTTTTTTTCCCTTTTCCAAGTTTAGTAAACATGGGAATGGGAATGATTCCCATTACCAAATGTAAGTAAATACAGAAATGATAATCGGAATCAATCCCAAAAGCAAGTAAACACATCAATGGGAATGTGAATCAATCCCAAATGCAAGTAAACACATCAATGGGAATGATTCTCATTTATGTGTAGTAAACATGCCCTAAGTTAGGTATGAGTTTGCAGAATCCTAAATTAAGGTTGAATGGTAGCCACAATTAGAAGCAGGACAACCAAAACCACTTGAAGTAAAAGGACCACATTGTCGAACACCACGTGTCCATTCCTTATTGGCTGCATAAGGGATCCCGGGATAGAACTCCATTTTTAATTTCATTCTCAAGTCTCAACCTCATTATTGAGTCAATCATCACTTACACTTGAGCTCTCAGTTGATCAGAGGCTATTGTTTTCTTTCTTGTTGACAGCTTCCTTGGTTATCTCTGTAATTTTATATTTTAGTTTTTGAAAGGCAGAATTTGGGAAGCGAGCACAATGGGAAGCTTCTGCTGCTCTTCAGAAGATGAGTTGTTGCTGGGGCTGGTGCTGGTTTTGGTGTTAGCAATGGCTTTCTTTATCATATGCCAGCCTCCTCCTCAAAGGAGAGTTACTGTATACCATTGCTCTTAGATGGTTCTTCAAAGTGTAGTAGTTCATTTTGCTAATTGTTCTTGCTCTTGCGAGCATACAATGCAAGCTAGCTATCTATTTTTCTCTTCTCTTCATTATAAACTTTATAATTCATTTGTGTGTGTGCAAAGTAACGTTCTCTTATCAAATATGCAACATATTATAATAAAAAACTGTAAATTAAATTTAGTAACATATTATTGATGGTCTAAATTCACAATCTCCCAACAAAACATTTTACATTGTATGACAAGAAAACATTTCCTTATAAAATTTTTTTTGGTAAATGATATATATGTACTTGTACTTGGGTGTTCTCTTTCCCATCCACATTAATACTGAGAATTTTGTGATACCATCAATTTGTTCCATGTAAAACGAGGTACAAGAGATCAGCCATTTGTTTTGGTCATTAGATCACTATTCTTCCACGTATCATGATATTTAAAATTTAGGTTACATAGGTTGGCTAACAAAGATTCAAAGATTTTTATTTTATCCTTAGTTTTGTTAGGTAATATTTGTTATAATTTTAGTTCATTTTATCTTTGTTTCTAGTCTGACTATTAGTTTTCCAGTTTTACCTTAAATTGTTTTCAGTCTGCATTTGTTTCTACAATGACCAAAGTTACCAATCAGCAGGATTGTTAAAGAGTCTCGGTGGACGACCATTGCAAAAACTGCACTAACATAATACCACACGATGCCCAACATTGTACCCTTGTAACTTGTTAGACTAATATTTCAACAGTGGTTGATAAATTCAACACCAAACAAAAAGCATATTTCCTTGCCTGAATAAAGCAGAAGCATACCCCGAGGCTGCTTTCGGTTAAGGAACAGGGTACTGAAAATTAAATTGACCCAACTTCAACATTTTAACACTACTGGTCAATGAGGATAGAGTAATAAAGTCGGCAAGAATATAAAAGAAAACAAGGAAAGAAAAAGAAAATTTCTGAACTAAAACAAGGAAAACCTTGTATCCAATTAACCCTTTATGTCAGTGTAAATCCCAGCCTCTTAAGGTGGGTGGCATATGTACTTATGAAATATTAAATCTGCTGGTGGCTGTCACAAGTCCTAACAAAAGGAAAGCTTTTCTGTTTTCCTAACCGGAGCAAAGCTTTTCAAGGGCCAAGTTCTCATCCCCACCAACAGCTTCCAGAGTACTCCTTGCTTGTGCTTCAGGGAAGCCCATCTCTACAAGTTTTTGTACCTGTACAGGAAATTCCTCTGGCTTAACAGGTTTCCAACTTTGCAGATAAATTCTTCTTTGTGAATTAGTCATAAGAAATGTTATAAAAAAAATAATATGCCACAGACTCTTGAGTAATTTTTCAAAAAGGATACTTTTTATGTGGTGAAAAAGGTTACAAAATGTGTCTGTTATTTCCATAGACATTTTAGCATATCAAAGATAAGGTAGGATCAGACTGACCTTTTCATCAATCCCAAGAGATGATGGCTTGGCAAAAGTTTCTGTCCAGTATCGAGCTGTGCCAACAAAGGTCTGGTAGTCTCTAAGGTACTGCAAATATCAACATGGAGGCACAAATTTAGAAATGGGAGAAGAATTATTCTTTTTTAAATAAATGAATAAACTAGAGGCATCATCAAGGCAAATTGGCAACAATCCATTATAAGTTTGATACTCCCTTAGTACTTCATCTTCACAGAACAGAATCTAACATCAATTGAAAGACACAAATTTTGCTACATTAGAATCATATAAAAGACAGAAGCGGATTAGACCTGTTGTGCCACCACAGCATCTTGAGGATCATCAGGTTGAGGAGCAGAAAGCAATGCTTGCACAGAAAGAAGAGCTGTTTTCAGTGTAAGAGCTGGACTCCATTGGTCCTTCAAGATATCCAGACAAATTGCTCCACTTTGACTGCTGATATTGGGGTGCCTTCAGCAGGTTACACACACAAGAAAATTCTACATTAATGATCCATATAAATTTGAGGCTGCAAAATATATTAAAAACCGAGTGTTGACCACCAAGCCATATCACCAATTATTAAAACCTTAAACTTGAAGTACCAACAAAGTTCCAACAAAGTCCCCAACTTGTAGTCCATATTGATCAACAACTATCTAATACTTGTCCTTCATCCATGGTACAAGGCTACAAGCAATGGGTTGTCAGTTAGACTTTAATTTCCGTGGACTACTTAAAAGACTTAAAAGGAAGAACATTCAAACTCTCAATCAGAAGTTGAACTTCAGCAATGGGTTGTCAGATAGACTTATGCTTAAGGATTAGAAAATTTTAGGGGTAATTTTCCAATTGTATACCCTTATTGCAACACTTCTAAGCAAATGCTATCCATGAGCACATCCCATAATATGCATCAGTGTCTGGTCAATAAATCAGCAGAATCAAAAAAGAAACAACAGGAAGAGATATGAAAACAAATTCTCCCTACCAAACTTTGGTCGCAAACTGCATCTTGGGAGGCTCAAAAGGGTATGCATCTGCAATTAAAAAATCTCATTCATGTCAGTAGGAATTTAACATTCTCCTTTCTCATTTTTTATCCAATTAACAGCCATGTTAGTAAAAAACCATAAACTGTTATAGCATAATTATGGAGTCAAAAGCAAGCACTATGCCTATTATGGTGGTCTTTCACTCACTTTTCCAATCCCAAATTATCTAACGCCAGAGTCAGGGCAAAAAACATCAAATAACTCTAAAACTACAGAAACTACTTTCTTTTATTATTACCATTTTGTTTCAACTGGGCTTCAATTCATATCGACTTAAGACATAAAAGGTCAAATCCTGGCACATACCCATTAATTTTCTCAGCTTTTCTCGAGAAATAAACAGAAAGAACACCAAGATTACAAGTAAATTAGGCAGAAACATCACCAATAACAACAAGGGCAGTTGAAAATTGAACCTGGCAATGCGATGTCGATCTGAAAAGTGCCACCTTCGTACGGGGTACCAACAGGACCGGGAATGGTTCCGACTAAACGCGCAAGACTAGCGTCGCTTTTGGGGCTGACTTTGATACCTGAGCGCTCTATGTCTTTGCTGCATTCTTGGAGCTCCTTCTGAACCCTAGCGAAGTCTATCATCTTCAATTGCTTCGAAAGAAACAACTTCAGAAACCTCAGAGGGAGAGATGAAGACGCAGTTGGGATGGAGGTAGAAGATGATAGAAAAAAGCTCTTTATCTCTCTCTCTCTCTCTCTCTGAATGATGCTTTACTTTCCTTTTGGGAGAGTGAGAGATATTATCTAACCCAGTAATTACTAATTACTAATTAGTCAAATAAAGAATGAATTTACTATTTAGTACAATAATATGGTAAAAGTTTTCAGTTTGGTATTGTTTTCTTGTAGTTAATAGTGATTGTGGGTCATTTATGGTGCGGTTGGATGCAGAAAAAATTTTGAAATTTAGACAAAATTGAGTATTTAAGAAATTATGCATTCTAATTTTCTTGTTTGAAAATCCTAAAAATTAAATGTCACTAGTGGAATAATTGAGGAACCACAGCTGAAATCGGTGTTTTGAGGAACATTATAATGAAGCTTCAATATTCATAATGACCAAGCCATACAAATCTAGTGACTGATCCATCCATATTTAGATGGTTACACAAATACAATAGGATACCACATAGTTCAAATTACAAAGAGAAGCTATCACTTGTTCAAAATCAAAAGAGAATGCTTTTACCAAAACCCCATAACCAACACTAAATAAGGTTCACAACATGCATTGATAAATCACACTGAAAAATTGGATACAAAACTATTAAAAGTAACTTCAAACAAAACTGTATGCTTGTTTCATTATTCACTATATTAAACCCAAAGAGAATCTTCTCTGCCAAAGATAATGTTTTCCTCAACCAGCTGTGCTTTGATTGACTCCCTCACAACATTTAGTTCTTCATAGCAAGAGCTCTGGACAGGTAAAAACCTGAACATCTGAGGCAAACTAGATACTGTAGAACTTTCTGTACTTTTCACAAGTGAGAGAAATGCATTAACAAATGCAAAGGGCACACAGTTGAGAATTCCTCGATTCCACTTGTTGTCCAAGAGAATTGTTTCCCTTGATGATGCTAAAAGAAAATCTGCCTGAATTATGAAGGGAAAGTTTGTCACCATTTCAGTGGGAAGGAAAGCATAGACCCCTGGTGAGCTCGTTCCTCTATGAAGGCGTTCTCCATATGGAAATGCAAGTGTGATCACATACTCCTCTACCTCCATTCTCTTCTCCACTCTGAACTCCGGCTTAACAGGAAACCTCTGCTTCCACATATAATAACCACATTCTCTTTCGGACTCATTATCATTTCCGACTGCAGACAGATGGAACATGTAGGATTCAGCATCAATGTTCTTCCTCGTCACAAAATCAGTCTCACTTGATATTGATATTGCACTCACAGTGTTGAGCCTTGGATCCTCATTATCTTCCCTAACTGAGAGCCGCTTAATCTTTGTAAGAAACAAGAGAACCTCAGGATGAATGCTAGAGAGCTGCTGCTTCACAGGTTTGACCTTGTCAGGCTTTAGAGGCAAGACCACTGTCGTTGCTGGGAGGGCACTAGCAGAAGAACCATATATCTGTTTTATGTCAGATAGAGTTGGGTTTTCCTATACCCATTCAGGAACTATGTACCCAACATTGCATTGCACACATGGGTCTTCACTAAACTTTATCTGATAACCATTGCTAAAGATGTAAGGCTGAGCAGTGATCAGAAACACACTCTTGAAGCCAATTCCTGTAGATTAACCAGAAATTTGGTTGAATTAGCACAACAATGAAAAAGCATAAACTACCCAAAAAGACAGAAAGCACGTCTAGGCATATCAGCATACATGTTTTGAAGGCCAATGTTCTGAGCTCTAACACTAAAGCATAGATATATATATATAAAACCACAACTAAGGGATTTCATTTACATGTACCTTTCTCCCCAATATAGCCGCGCTTCCTGTTGCCTTTCTTGGTGGACCGTCCAATACTGCAAATGGATTCTATGTTCTTAGGAGAAAAACCGTTCTCATTATTGAAAACCAGCAATGTGGCAGGAGCACCGGTGTTCGTAATATCCCGAGACGTTATGACAAACTCCAGTGATGGATCAACCCCTTCTGCCTCTGGGTACTCATTATCTTCTGCATTCTGTAAATGAAGCAATATTAACCCTTTTTTATTATTTGAAAAGTCAGTCACATAAGAAACAAGGGTCCAACTCATACTGGTCAACACATATAAAATCAAGTTCAACTGCACCCTCTTGCTTTAGTCAAAGAAATCACCATGGCATAAAAATTAATTTTTTTTAGTTTCAGTCAACCATAACATAGAAAAATCGAATAACATGATCAATGCTGCGAGGTCTAGCATGTGGCTTATTACCTGACTTTGAACTCGTCAATATATATTTCAAAAGCAAATGCAACACAAAAGCATTCAAACTCCAAAATTCTATAATAACCATGCTATCCATAATGCACTGTACTTTTAACACTAAACGAAGAACCATCAAAAGGGTATGTATATATGTATAAATAGGAATACTGTGAATGAAAATTTACCTGAATGAGTTCCATGAGGAAGTGGACGTCCTTGGCGTAAAGCTCAGCAGAGAGATTCTTGACGGCCTGGTGAAGATGCTCAGTGAGTGGGTTGGATTCTCCTCCGATGGAGAACTTTGTCTTCCGTATCTCTTCTACGTGCTCCCTCGGTGTCGCCATTTCCGTAAGTTAACACACACTGACACAGCTTTATTTCCAGAGGAAAACGAAGAGAGAAACTGAGCAAGCAAACAGAGAGAGAGAGAGAGAGAGATGAGTAAACAGAACAAGAAACTGAGAATGGGGTTGGGACACTACTAGCTAATAACTTAAATATGTCTATGTACGTACCTTCACTATATGGTCTATAAGTCTATAACCAAGTCTCCACCCAAAATGTTAGTAAATTGAACGTATTTTAATAATAAATTTTTAATAACGTATTTTATTATAATCAACATGAATAAATTGTTACACTGATAATGTGATGGTCACATACTCACATATAAACTTTTGAGAATAGTCGAGAATTCAATGCAAAAAAAAANAACCAAAAAAAAAAAGCCAAAACACTAGGGTTTCCTTCTCATGGAAGGCAACGAAAGCCTTCTCAAGAAAGGCACTAGGCAAAGAAAGTGAAAGAAGACATATATTACTGTTAAAAAGAGTGGGATATGTACGAAAAGTAAGACTTTGCATGAGCTTTTTTTTCTTTTTCTTTTTTTTAAGTGAAAAGAAAGTGAAGAAAGACATATATTAATAGTGGGATTTGTACGGAAAGCAATGAGCTTTAAACGCTGGGGTAGACCACTGATCAGTCTTTGAGAGATTGAGACTTCTGGTCACCTTTTCATTTTCCATAGGACAAACTGACAAGTGACAAAATGGAAGACTCAGCCAAAGAATTAGTGACCCGATCCAAATTTAGTCCAGCCCATCCAAAGTATCAGACTGGGCTTAATTTCAACCACAATTCTGGTTAATCTACAGGAATTGGCTTCAAGAGTTTCTGATCACTGCTCAGGCTACATTTTCAGTAATGGCTATCAAATAAGGTTTAGTGAGGAGCCTTGTCTGCATTGCAATGTTGGGTACATAGTTTCTGAATGGGTTGAGAAGAAAACCCAACTCTCTCTGATCGACATTAAACAGATAAATGCATGGTTCTGCTACTGCCCTTCCAACCACAACTCTGATATTACCTCTAAAGCCTGACAAGCTCGAGCCTGTGAAGAAGCAAGTGGAATCAAGGGATTCTTGAATGTGTTTCCTCTGCATTATGTCAATGCATTTATCTCACTTGTGAGGAGAGTGCATGTAGAAGCGGTATCTAGTTTGGCTCTTATGTTCAAGTTCTTGCATGCCTGTTCAGAGCTCTTCTTTTGAAGGCAAACTGGTTGAAGAAAATATTTAATTCTCTGAACGTTATATTATTATTGAAGGAATAGATACTCAAGGAATGAATATATGTTGATTTTTGATTGTGTTATTGTTTGGTTTGGCAGTGCATATGCATGTATAGTGGGTCACTTGGGTCCTCTTTGCCCGTACGCACACATGGTACGTGGTAACAGCTGGGTAACTTCTATATATGAGACTCGTACGTGGCTTCTTCACAAACCACAACGCACCAGTCACTCAGTCGGTGATTCTGATTTCTGAGGTCTCATCTCTCATCAAAGGTTTTCATTTTGTTTACTAGTATTAATTACGTAACACATACATAATATTATTCTACAATATGCATGAGAGTACTGATGTCCCACGTCTTTCATTTCACATTCTAGAACCAAGTAGGAACAAGTATATATATATATTGGAGGGTTACTTCAATACTTGGTACCTACAGTAATTTGTTTGATATTCGCTGTAGAAGATTAATTAATTTGTGGGACTTTATGGTCAATTAATTGGTCCTCTTGTTTTTTGCAACGCCGTGATGTTGTCATACTGTTCATGTTGCCAACATTGTGATGACATTCATGGTGAGATTTTGATTATTTTAAGTATCATCTTCCAAATGTGAACCTCACAATATATTTTTATATATGTAACAAACCAAAGTGATGATTGAACTGTTATTACGAGCTGGATGACTTAACTATTTACGATATGTGCGTGGTTATGAACTTTATATTATGTGTGTTTCTGAATTAAGCACATTTTTAATGAGAGTTAGACTTCACGTGAAACTCTATATGTATCCATACAAATATGTATGTAGGTAGATCGAAGACTTTTCTAATCTATAATCTATAACAAAAAATTCAGGTACGCTTCCTTAAAACTGTTTTTATTATTGTTTTACATGCTTATATCATGAATTCATGATCATGCTTATTTTATATTTTATTAACAGTTATGGCTTCTCTAATCACTGTAATCATATTTTACAGGTTTGTATAATAATAATTTGAAGATCAGAAAAATAGATAGTTAAGATTATGAAATTTCTTATTAACTTATTGATCAATTAGCATTTGATCGCTTCCATACACATGTACTAGAAGTTGCGTACCCACCTTTTCTTTTACTCTTGGAAAACAGGGCAAAATGGCTAAAGTTAACGTACGAAGAGGGACAGCAGACATGTTGCGCAGAAAGAAAGTTGGAGGTGGACATGACATGTGAGGTCAGAATTAATAAACCAATTATGACGAGAAAAAGAAAGAGAGGCGCAACTTGAAGACGCAGAGGGAGCCCCTGGTTTTGGTTTTTGGGTTTGGGTTTGGGTTTGGCAACAAACAAAGTAGCGGAGAGAAAGAAAGAAAAAAGAAAAAAGAAACAAGTGGTTTTCAAACGCAGCCAGCGGGTCAGAAAATTCAGGATAAAGCGAGATTCATGACCCACAAATTTTTTTTTATTCTTCAAAATTTGGGAGGCTAACACCAAATCATCAATCACTGGCCAACACCCAACACCACCACCCCAACTTCTCCATATACAAAGACCAAAAAACAACAAACTGGAAAAACAAAAAAATGGAAACCAGAGGAATTGCAAGGAAACACAAGAGATTCGAAGAAAGAGAAAGAAGAATAAAACTGTTGAATAACACAGACAGACATAACTAGCTTTTTTTTCATTTGGGTTTAGTCTCTTTTTGTGGCTTGGTTTTGTGCAAGCAAGTTTGAGCTCCTTGTATCCAATTTCTCCTAGCTTCCCTGGTGCGTCTTTATCATAAACAGAGCCCCTTTCGTTCTTTTGATGAAATACTTGAACATTAGCTTTGAGCCTTTGATCTCCGTTTTGTCTGGTATTGATTTTTCGTTAATGAAATATTGCTCTCTGTTTGGTTTCCGAGGAAAAGAAAAGAAATTTATATCTGGGTCTTTTGCTTTTTCTTTATTGTTTTGGTTTCTGGGAATTGGTAATTCAATTGAAAAGAAATGGTTGTATTGGGTTCAGCTGGAGGGAGGTTTTAGTCTTAACTTGTGCTTTTACTTGTTTATATTGAAGAATCAAACTCTGAGGAAGTTAGAATTTTTAAGCAACCAATTGGACCCATGTGGGACTTGTAGCTGGAATTTGTTGAGTTGTTGCATCCTGGACTAAGCTTCTTATCTTCCTTCCTTTTAATGGTGTAAAACAAAAGGGCCTGTATTTTAGTACATATTTGTTGAAATTGTCAATCATAATGGGTTTTTGATATTTTCCTTGTTAAAAATATAATGCTTTTAGGAGTATGTGTTCGGAATTGATTTGTGTTTCGGAGATTCTTCATTGGTATGGAATTCTATGAATCAGAGCTGGCCAAATTGATATTTCTTCAATGCTGTATATTTTGTTGTACATTTCAAAGGAGATTCTTCTTGAAATCTCAGTCATTTGATTGATTTTGTCTTACATTACTCTGGTTCTATTTCATATCTCTGTATTTTGTTTCCATCAGTTGTAATGCCTAAGATTAAGTTGAGGATGGCTATTTTATTTGCTGATTCTTAGAAATGATAAGAAAAAAACAAAAACTAAGTTTGAATAAATAGTTCCTCCTTTAGATTGTCAATCATCTTCTAACTGAGCAGATATTTCCAGGACGGCACATTGGTTTCTGGAAAACCATCAACTGCTTGTTTCTCTTTGTTAGCTGGAATGAAGAAGACATGGCGTCCTACCCATCCCATTTGAAATCCTGACTTGAGTTCCATATGATCTGATGAAAGAAACAATTTAGATGCAGATGCATATGGTAGGTATAGTATGATAGCCTCTACTATAAATGTTGAATTAGATGGTTAGAACTGCTTCTTTAATCGGTGGGAACTAAGGCAAGCAAAGGCTCTGGTGGCACGGATATGGTTGGGCAACTTGAAAACATTTAGTCACTCGGAAAATAGAAATGCAATTTGATTCTTGTGCATGAATGCATTGAGAAAGAGGGAAAAGAAGAATTTATATAAAAGGAGTAACGTTAAACAAAGGACTTCATCTTGAATTTTTCTGAAGATGGGCTTGCCTCAAGTGTCTTCTGGCAGTATTGCTGAGGAAGTGGCAGCATCACTGTGCACATTTATTCAACCTCCACCTAGAATTGCTGGCATGAGCAGCTGTGATTTAAGTGGGATGCATGGAGGAAACCGGGGAAATCACATGCAGGTGGATTTCACAGCTTCTTCTTTTGGAGAGTTCCAAAGGAAATCCATCATGGAGATTCCAAATAAACCAGATTTTTCGAATATGCATAAAGATGGTAGATCAAACATGCATGCATTGAAGATTAATACTGTAGAACAAGGTTACTGGTTAATTCAGAAAAATGGACAGAATATTCAGACTTCTGTTCCTAGGATTGTTGGTTTTGAACCAAGAAAATTAAATTTGCCTCTTAATTTGTTTAATGGAAACCAATATTCTTCAAGTGCGGTGACAGTCACAGGTGACACAACTGAGGCCACCGGGTCAATGGTCAGGAAGCGGTTATTGTCTCCTTTGAATGGAATGCTTCTCCAAGATGGTGATTCTCTAGAAATTGGTGACGGGATATATAAGAGTGGCTCCTTGGGATATTTTGATAGTTCTAATGTTCCCACGTTACATGAGCATAAGAAAGCTCATATTGGCAACTCCAGTTGTTTCAACTCTACAATGTGGTCTGCATCTCATTCCCCAGAATGGAAGAATTCACTGCATCACAACTGCACGACAAACTCCTCTTTCTCAGTTGATGGTCCTTTGCTTGAAAACAAGGAGCCACAATCTCACAATCAGTTTATATCATCATCTGGACTTAATTACTCCACAGAAACAATTAAGGTAAGGTCACAATCAGAGGCAATATCCATAAGTTCAAGAAAAGTGGTGTTGCCTCCACTTTCATTGTCTCCTCTTGGTCCGAAGTTTCCTGAAAGAGTGAAATGTGGAGAATTATTCAGGGATCATACACCAAAGTTTTATGATAACAATGTAACTTTAAAGGACATGGAACAGTCACTGGATAGAACTATCTCAGGCATCTCATCTTCATGGAAAGAGGATGCTTTTAGGATGCCAAGTAATTCATCGGAAGATGTTGATATTTTGCAGAAAAAGTTTGATCTCTTCAGTCCTGAAAGTACCACTGGGATGGGACAGCACTGGGATCAGGATTTGATATCTAAGCCTCAAGGTGTTAAATTAGTTCGAACCCTGTCTGGACTGCCTACTAGAAGGTCCTTGGTTGGTTCATTTGAGGAATCCCTGTTGTCTGGTCGATTATTATCTGCAAAGGCTAATCAGGTTTGCATTTGTCTCTTCAGTAATGTGATATAAGGTTTTGTTACTGCATCTGTGATTTCATAATCGATCTATTGAGCTCCATATTTTACCAATTTCTGTTATTAATTTGAGGTCTTGCTTGAAATTTTACATTTGCAGAGAATTGATGGTTTTCTCGCTGTTCTGAATATCTCTGGAGGGAATTTCTCACCAAAATCACGTAAACTTCCGTTTGCAGTGACCAGTGTGGATGGAGATAACTACTTATTATATTATTCATCAATAGATCTTGCTGGGAGTATGGCATCAAACAATTATGGAGGCCTCAAGGTGAAGAGGAACCTTAGCATGAATGATTCACGAGCCGAAAATAACCGTTTGAGAATACCTATGAAAGGCCGCATACAGTTGGTAATTAACATTCTCAGCATAATATATTAAGCATCAGAAAACTTCAAATGTTTTCATTTCTATCCAGAGCAATGCACTGAATTTAGGAACAGATGCTGGATATGTTATTCTCAATAGCTTTTGTGTAGCTTAGGATGTCTCAGTCTCATTTGCTTAAGGCTTTAAGCTATCAAATTTCTAAATAAGATTTCAGGAGAAAAAAATGACATTGTATTTAAGGGGCAGAATTTCTTTAATCCGTGGCTGGTCATCTTGATGCTGATTAATATTTGTCATTTAATATCATGTAGTTGTACATATTGAGTGACATCTTGTGGTAGTCAGACCAAGAGATGGTTGTCATATACTGATAAACTGAAATGTTTATGGCAGGTTCTTAGCAATCCTGAAAAGACGCCTATTCACACCTTCTTCTGTAACTATGATTTAAGTGACATGCCTGCTGGTACCAAGGTAGTCAGGAAGTAGAAAGGGAAAAGTTATCTGTCAGGTTTCACTACTTTTACGCATGATGAATGTTGTTTGAACTTATACTTGATCTCTTGGAAGTTTGCACTATCTTGACATAATTTATAGTAAAATCTGTCTTAACTAAAGTTCCAACCTGAGTTCGTCCTAGTGATATCTGCCTGGAATTTTCAAATTTAGGGACTCATTCTGTGTCTTTTGGAGAATTTTAGATGGGATATGCTTGCTTCTTTTGTGGAGTTTATTTGCTTTTGACTGTTCTTTTGATGGATTTTTACTTCAACATTCTTCATATCAAATACAGACATTTTTGCGCCAAAAGATCACTCTAGCCTCTTCTGAACCAACCTCTAAGGATGGGAGTGGAAGACATACAGATGCTAACAAAGAAAATGATTCCAAGACATCTTTGATTCCAGATGCTACTAATTCTTTGCAGCTTGGTGACATTGATGCAGAATGCATAACAGCCTCTTGTCTTGGTGAATTCAATGGTTGTAGATATGAGAAGATCAGTGAAAGCAAGTCTGTGTGCAGCCCTTCAAAGATTAGAAAGAATACTACTGGTGCTGGTGTTCTGCGTTATGCTCTTCACCTTCGCTTCTTATGCCCTTTCCCTAAGAAATGTTCAAGGTCAATCCAGAGATGTAATTCAGATCCCTTGGCTGGACAAGCGAGAAACAGCTTCAACATGGAAGGGGAGCGGCGCTTCTACTTGTATAATGATTTGAGGGCAGTGTTCCCTCAACGCCAGACAGATGCTGATGAAGGCAAGGTATATTGAATGCAACACCTTATATATAGGCTATTATGTGCATATTGATTCCTTTCATGATTCTTCTTTGTTGGCCAAGTAATTGGAACAATGTAGTATGCAACTGTACGTAGCACTGGTTCAAACCAGGCCCTCCTTCTACTGTGATGCTCAACTTAATGTTTCAATCTAATGCCCAACTTGTCTATGGTCTTTTAAAGCTGATTTTGCACTATAGTTGATCTTAACACATGCATTTTCTGTTTTTACTAAATGCTTTCTGGCTAAGTTGAATGTGTTGGAAGTTTGTTTATATGAACAGAAACCACAAAGGATAGATATTTTGTTTGAGGTGGAATTTCTTATGAATATGAAGGCATCATATAGGCTACTTCACAAATAGCCTCAGTCTGCAATATTGATAAAATTATGCAGCTAGTCAATTACTTGGTTTATTAATTTGAAATTTCTAGATTATCAGTTCTTGTGCTTCAAAATTATAGGCATCAACTAGTAGCTCTGTATCGTTCAATTACTCACCTAATCGAACAATGCATGTTGTTTACATTTTGCAGTTACATGTGGAGTACCATTTTCCTTCAGATCCGAAATACTTCAATATCAGCAACTAAAAGGCATAGGACATTCTCTGCTTGATAGATAGTTACACATCTGTAGTCACTGTACATATTTGTACATTCAATTTCTTATCTTCTTTCGGGCAATTTCCCCATTTAATCTGTAAATAATCGTAATTGTCAATAATTAGTCGATTAAGCATACTTTTATTACTTGTAGATATCTGAACACTTTGATGGAATCAATGACAGCTTTGGCATTTTCATCCGGCTATTTACAGGTCCTTCTCCTTGATAAGGCTAAATTTGGGACATTTCGGTTTGGGACTTGTATTAGGCACCCCAAAACAGTTTATATCCACTTTCCCAAATATAACATGAAAAGTCTTGAAAACCCACCACAAGTATTGTACATAATCTATCTTGTCATGTAGAATCGTAGACGACTAAGACGAGTCATGAATATAATAGGGGCATATTACATTATGTCAGCTAATTCAGCCTTTGCATGCTCTCACAGTCTCACTTGTGAGTCCGTGACAGTAGGGTATGCACCTACTTACCTGAACTGTAGTAAATTTTAAAACAACAATAAAAAGCGGATTCCAAGCCTTTGCAATCAATAAGATAAATAAATATATTGTTCTTATTCACCATCTCCCCGTCATCCACATTAGAAAGGAAAACACTCCCAAAGTCTCAAAATCTCAGCTTCAAGGGAAATGTATACAACAAATAATGACTAGAATGAGCTGTTAGTCGACCTTAGGGTATGAACAAATATATATATAAAAAGCTAACTTGTTACATGCACTTCCCTCACCGTAGAACATCCTGAGTTATTCTTTTCATATTAGATAAGTAAAACGAGAGTATTTCCCTTTTTTCTCTTAACATATATGGCACAATGTATGCTTGACAAATAGTTAGAATAAATAGCATTGTCCTTGTTTAAAATCTAAATCCATTATGGCTCAAATGGATCATCTTGCATGCAGAAGTTAATACTTACCATAGGTGTACATATGAGAGGGAAAGTTAGAAATGAATGTGACACTGCATGCAAAACGACATATGTAAGCAATTGTGACAAAGAGGAAAAGAGGGGAGGTTTGCTTGACAAAGATGTGAGTTGTGAACCACATATAAATGAGTGTACTTACCTTACGCCATGTTTGTTTTCTTCTCCAAATTAATCTTACCCCATTCTTATCATGCGTGGATCGAATTGAATATTGCTTTTATTACACTTGCTATGGTCCATTGGTCCAACATTTATAAACTTAAGCCTTTAAAATGCCTAAAAGTATTTTTAGATGGACAGAGTTATATAAATTTGTAGCGCTTTTCAAATATTGGGTATGACTACATTTAATTTAATTTAATCCAGTCTCTGTATCCAGCATGTCAAACAAACACGGCCTTGTATAATTGTAACTTCCAAACAATGGCATTGAATATGGTTGGGGGTTGTCGTATCCTGGGTGCCAAACGTGTCGTATGGACCTCTAATTGCTTGTGTTTGTTGCAGCTTTTGAGAAGAAACCCCATTCTGAAAGATACCATTCTTTATCTGAAGTATTAGAAAGTTGGATAAAAACTTGCATGAGTTTAACCAAGTTAGAGGGAAAAGGTTGGCAAAGTTGGTTTGGCTATCCAAATCTAGCACTGAAATCCCAAGCAGAAAGAAATCATGGGTTTGCACCAAAGGTTTGTACTGAGTCGGTGGACCAATTGATAAACATGCATGCTATGGGGTTTACTTCATAGTTTGAACTGTACCTCATGAAGTAAATGCCATGGTTGAACAAAAGGTAAATTTTTGAATGAAATATATAATATGGGAACCAAAAAATAAAGGCATTGAAAAGGGTCCTGACCTGTAATTTGGTGTTTAGCTCAACCCAAACGAGGGTAATAAATTAACCAATGTTCTGATAGGAGCAGTTTTTTTTGGGTCAGCGAAATTATGTAAATAATGTCACAAGAATTTATGTGGGAACAAACCATTTTGCTGCATTGAAGTCTGAACCATTCAACTGATGAAGGAGCTACCACTGCAAGGGTAAATAAGTTGAAAATAACTGAGTCAATCCCAAGTAACTGTCAAGCTTATTTTGAAGACAAACAAGTAACATCTAATGGTCAACGTACATTATCCACAATGCAAAAAAAAAAAGAATCTTTTAACATGTCAAAAACCAATTTAGCAGTGAGATCTAGCTAAGTGGTCACAATAACATCACCTACACGGTTACACCTGCTAGTTCAGAGTGAGGTAGAAAAAATATTGGCCATTTTTTTTTCGGTGTAGTTTTTCTTTCTTTTATCATGCCCCCACTCTAAAGATCCCTCACTTTCTTTTTTCTATAAATGCTCCTCTTAACTCCACAAAAACTCATCTCTATCCGTTACCTTTTCTTAACTCTCTTCCTTATCCCCTCTGTTATTTTCTTCATCATCATCATCCGATCGGGATCTCACTATGGCCACCACTGAAGCCAAGTTTCAGCAAAACCCACCTCTGAAACCCCACAAGATTTTTCTTGTATCCCAAATTTGCTTGAGAACGTTTGCCATGGCTGCAACATTGGCAGCAACATGGGTGGTCATGACAAGCAAGCAATCCATAGAGCTTGTTGGCATACCCTTTGATGCTAAATACAGCTACTCCTCTGCCTTCAAGTAAGATCATCACACTTTCCACAGATAATTCAATTTCCAAAAAATTAAAATATAAAAATTTGCAGCCAGCCATTTATTTTGTTTAATTAATTTCCCATGTTGCAGGTTCTTTGCTTTTGCAAATGCTGCTGTGAGTGCCTTCTGTTTGCTCTCCTTGCTCCTTTTGTTCCTTCTCCATGTTCAAGGCTCAAACCCTACCAACTACTTCATCTTGTTCCTGCATGATTTGGTATATGCTTCGTTTTGTTTTCAGAACTGAAATTTTCATGAACATTTTCAACTACAAGCACATATATATTATATATATTATATAATTATTGTTTGACATGATGTATATATCTTATGAATTTTGCAAAATATTTTAAATTGTTGACAGTTGATGTTCTCTTTGCTGCTTGCTGGGTGCTCGGCTGCAACTGCTATAGGGTACGTGGGACAGTTTGGGAATAGTCACTCGGGTTGGGCACCAATTTGTGATCACTTCGGCAAGTTCTGTAAAAGATTGACCAAATCTGTGATACTCTCTTACTTGTCTGTCTTTTTCTTGCTCATGCTTATCATGAGCTCGGCAACCAAGTCTAGGAAGATTCAGGTTTAGAGCTTGCAATTCTGTTGTTGTTTCTTTTCTTCCGATGAGACTCTGTTGTTGTACTTCTTGTTATTGTTGTTGTAGAAGAAATGACTTCCGTGGTGAAATGTAGATCTTTGTAAAACTTGAAACGACTTTCTCGCTCCCCAGTCCCCAGTTCCACAAAAACGAGTAATTTACGGTGACTGTAACATTATCTCGTGTTGTTACAGTTCCACCTATGTTATAGCATGTTTATATTTTATTAATTATATATCTAAGAGTATAAATTTATTATTGTGTACCAATATTCTATATAAGGCTTTTTAGCAAGATACCCACCTGAACTATAAATTTATTATTGTGTACCAATATTCTATATAATATTAATACGTGAACTGATAACACTACGCGGCAGTTTTACAATCACAGTGAAAAATTTCTCCACTAAAAAAACTGAAAATGTTTATATTGAGCTCCCCATGTTAAAGCCTCTTTGTGGGAAGAGGCTCCTATGTGAGAGCATGATAAAATTTTAGTGGCTTATTAAGATGTGGGTTAACAATTATTTTATATTTGGCAAAATTTCAATTTAAACACTCAACTATTAGGAGTATTTCAACTTAATGTATCAACTGCAAAATACTTCAAAAACATACTCTATCTAAAATCTAATTGAAAAAATGAACTATTCTCCCCCTCCTGACCTCCTCGGGCCTACTCTCTCTCTTTTTCTCTCTTCTCTCTCTTCCATCTCGACCTCCTCGGGCCTCCTCTCTCTCGTTTGTCATGGCCAGCGTGGACATGGGTGGTGGGTTCTTCTTCGTGATGTCGACGATGCAGGTGATGGACTTCGATTTAGATGGGCTTGACTTGGGGTGGAGGTGGGTTTGGGGCTGGGAGGGGTGGTCGGAGAGAGAAGATATAAAGAGAAGAGATAGGAGGTCGGGGAGGATCAACAATGGGTTCATGAGGGTCCGGCTAGTTGTGGTGGCGGTGGTGTCAGGGTTGGGAGGGTTGGCCGGAGAGAGGAGAGAGAGAGAGAGAAAAAGTGGGAAGGAAAGAGGAGTTAAAAAGGAAAAGAGTTCATTTTTTCAATTTAAATTTTAGATGAAGAATTTTTTGAATTATTTTATAATTAATGGATGCAGTTGAAATATTCCCAATAATTAATTATCTCAATTGAACTTTTCCTTTATATTTTAATGTTTTTCTCATCTATATTTCCAATTTGGGAAATTGTCTCAAAAATTGAAACTACATGTTAAAGTGTGATCCCAAAAATCACTTTTGCCTTCAACCCAACGTTACCAAAAGCACTTTTAACATTTTAAATTCCCTCCTAAACAAGCTTTCCATCTACGAAATTAACAATGAAAGAGAGCATAGGTCACCATTCCACTCATCTTCTTTTTTGACGTAGGCAACGATAATTCTCCCATTTGGGCCACAAGGCCCACAACCAAACACATATATGGGCCTTAGCATTTATTTACATTAAGGAATAATTAGAAATAGACACAATTTTAAAGGATTATTCAAACTAAAACTATATAAAAATTTAAATTAATACTTAAATTTAATTTTTTAAACTGAGTTTCAAAAATTAGACCTTTTAAAATTTTAACTCGTATTATTTCTTAAAATTAAGATAATCAATATAAATTAATTTTAAAAATTATGAAAGATAATATCTATTCAGACATTTTTAATTAAAACATTCACCATTATCTAATTAGAGCCAATCGATTAATTAGTACAATTAAAATGTATTTACAAACTAGAGTCGATCGTTTATTTAATACAATAAAATCTTATAATTAATTATAAGATAATATGATAATATTAATTAGAATATATAATATAATATTATAATATTAAAGTAATATACAATTAAAATAATATTATAATAATACTATGATAATATTAAAATTTACATATCATTAGTTTTAGAATAATATTACACATTTTTTAAATATATTAAAAACATCTGAATAATATTTTTGAACTTTAGTCAAAAATAAAAAAATATTAAGGTATTAGTCTAAAAAAAGAGAAAAAATTAGACCGATCTATAAATCACCCTTGCATTAATTCACCATTTACAAGTTATATTTTTAGAGCCCAAAGATAAAAAAACGTTCTCTGCTCTAAAATGAGCAACAGTACATAAGTTTTTCTTTATCTTGATAAGTGGGGACTATTCAATTTCTTTCCTAAAAAACACAGCTTTTATGAACATTATCTTCTCCAAAAATTCCATTAAAAATATTTAAAAAAGGAAAATACTTAAGTATTGAGGATGAGAAGGTCCCCAAAACTGAGGACTTAAGTATTTCCCTAAAAAAAAATTGACAATGATACACCAAAAGCTGAGGCTCATCAAAGTCCCACAGCTGCCTTATTTAATCTCCAGCTACGAACAATGCAGCAAAGCAAAGGTAGCATTCTAGTTATCTTCTTTTCTGGCATAAAATCAATACTTAGTGTTTCTATAAAATAACACGCGCAAAATTGGAACATGGAAGTTCATATAAGTCAAGGCAGGTAATGTTTAGGTGACTGCCAACACAAGAGTGCAAAATTGGCCAACCCACAGAACAAATGCACATGGTCCTCAACAAATGCACATGCTTCATAACCCACAAAACTCCACTTGCATCATCCGATTTACATCTTAAAAACTTCCAAATTAGCTGAAAATTATTATGGTAAGTTGGTAACAATCTAAATTACAAACTTCTATGGAATTCCAATCAATCAACTTGGGACCAAAGAATTTGGCAATTGAAACAAAATAAAAATAATATTGAAGAAGAAGAAGAGATGGTGATGGAATTGGTGCATACCAGCTTTAAGAAACTGTCATACAGTAATGGAACATATCGGATAGTAATGCAAATAATCTAGAAACAGGGTGATAGCACATGGTTCTGTCCCACCACACTAGTTATATAATGAAGAGACCTCCCAAGTCCAAACTACCAAACTAATCAGAGATTATGCAAGCATCTAATTTAATACCTACAGGGATCAGGATACTATATTTAAGTAATGACATAAATGCAAATTTCTTCTTTTTATGCTTCACCAAAACCAAGGAATTTGAGAAAATTGAACCCAATAGAATCCATTTACTGAATTTGCCTTGCCTGGATAAGCCAAATAGAATTCTGAATGGTAGTTTCTGAAAGCCTTTATCACACAAAGATGAGTGGTAGGTTTGATCCAGCATATGAAATTTGGATTTACCCATGGGGCCATGACAATGAAAGCCTACTAGGACATGCAATTTAAAGTTCCAAAACTTTGGCATATAAAAGTATACAGTCACACAACAGTTAATTCATGTATCAACTGCTTCAACAAAGATAAAAGAAGGAAATGGAAAACGTCCACAAGTCAATAGCAAATAAGTATGCCTCAGTTTTCACTAACTGGGTAGTCGGCTACATTGTGAAAGCAATGAAATCGAAGAAGTGTAAAACAGAAGTGTGAACTCACAAATCAGGCAGCAATATCAATTATTGGCTTGTGGTTGAGAAAACATAAACACCTATCCAGTTAGGCCACCAAACCTAGATATAATTAAGCTAAAAACATATAATTTTCTACCACAAATAAACAGAAACTATCAACAAGAGGAAAACAAAAATTAAAGGAGAAGAAAAACAAAAGCCAAAATTAACAGTAATCACAACTATTGTACATACAGACCAATGAATCGTCCTCATGTACCTATACTCTGATATGTGCCAACAGTGTCATTTTGACAAGTCCTCCATGGTCAAGATCTGGCAAAAACACCCCAAATTTTACCACGGCCGAGGCTTTCCAAGAGCTTCTTGGACCCCTCTACTTCCACATCAACAAGTTTCTGCAAATATACACAAGCACCAGCAGCAACCATTTGTTTTCTACACTTCTTTGAATGCACAAGTGAGGCCAACAGAGCAACAGGGTATTGCTTATCCAAATTCTGAATTGAAGGGTCCAAAAGCTGAACTGCACTCACAATTCCCCCTTCCTGTTTCCTAAACATCCTTCTATTACCCGCATACGCCATTAACGTCGACAAGGCCTTTGCGGCTGCTTCTTTCTCTTCAACCGCTTTACCATCCAACATTTTGATCAAAGGGGCAATGCAGTCACTTTCACCCATCTCCCTCCTAGTTTTTGAGCAGAACCCGAGCTCGTAAACAGCCTTAGCCGCCCCAATTCTCACCCCCAACACACCGCAATTCAAGACCCCAACAAGCCTGGTTACAAACCCATCAGAAACAAGAACTTCGGCAATCGGCGAGCACGAAGCTAAGTGCCTCAACAGCTCAACCGCGACCTCAAGACTCCGAGTGTTCCAACCCGAGTCCCAGAAATTCTTCAAGCACTCAATCCCACCTTCCTTAACAACCAAAAGCTTCAGACTTTCGTTATCAGCAACTAAATGGCACAAACACCCAAATGCATTTTCTTGAGCTAATGCCGTCCCTGAACTCGCAAGCCCCAGAAGAACACCAACCCCATTCTCCTCAACAAAATTCTCTTTATTCTCAGCAAAAGCAGCCAAATTCCTCAGAACCCCAGCTGCCGAAGCTTGCGAACCGGGCGTGCCGGCCTGGCAAATATCCAACAGGGACGAAACCCCACCTCGAGACCCAATCGTCCTCGCATTCTCCTTCGAAAAGCTCAAAGCTTGAAGCGCCACACAAGCTTTCTCCTTCCCAAACCCACTTCCAGAATCGAGCACGCGAAGCAAGTGATTCAGAAGCAACAAGCCCTCTGCAATCAGCACGTGCTTGCTGCTATCCACCATCGAAACCATAGAGATTGCGAAAACCGCGTTCTCCTTCATTTCGAAAGAGCTGGAATCGAGTAAGCGCACGAGCACCGGAACAATCCCCTGGGCCACAGCTATCATCACGTTCTTATCGTCCTCCTGTAAAATCCCCAGCAGCGATTCCATGGCCGAGTTCCGCGACTCGGCGCTCCCGATTTGCAACCGAGTTATCAAGTTCCGGCACTCGGCCCGCACCGTTTCTCTCTTCGAGGATGAGCTGAAGACGGCGGTGTCGTGGAGCACGCCGCTCTTGATAAGAATCTCGCCTTCTCTGAGGTGGCGGTCGAGCTCGTCGGAGATCGAGTCGACGTCGTTTTGGGTTCGGAGCCGGCCCGAAGACAAATTGGGGCTCCGGCATTTTTGGGCGAGCGAAACGGCTCCTTCGAGGGTGTGGGAGACGGAGACGAGGAGGTGGAGGGCAAGAGGGTTGGAGGCGGAGGTCGGGAAGTCGGCGAAGTCGGCTAGTTGGGCCTGGAGGTCCGAGAGCTTGGCCCGTATTACGGCCCATTTGCCTTTGAAATTGTGGATGAGTGGGATTTGGTCCAGAAGTGATGAGACGAGGTGGGTCGAGAGCGTTATTGGGTCGTTTTCTGGTTCTTTCATGGCAAGCTTTGCTTTTCACAGAGAGCAAAGAGAAGGAGAAGGAGTTGCAGAGAGTAAATGTTAGGGTTTAGAGAGAGAAGTGTTGAGTAAACGACGAAGCATACGTGAGTATTATGAGCATTGAGTGCTTGCGGGGGACGGGGTTGAAGAAAGAAATAGTGGGAAAGATGACGTGGCATACGGCTTGGAGCGTAGACGCAGGTTCGCATCGTCCTTTTCACGCCTTTAACGGAGTTGGAGAAGTTAGTTGAGTTTCCTGCTTTGCTTCATTAAGAATAAACGGTGATGGAAGGCTGACCTGGTCTTCCGTTTGGCTGAGTATCCGGTGCAACACACGAGAGCAAGCGCACGTTGAGAGGGGACTGCAGTGCTCAATATTTAATAATCGGGACTTGAGCCGAAAGGGGGTCCATCCATAGACTGAGAGGGCTGCTGGGAGCGGTGGACCCCACGCCTTTTCAATTATACGCCTCTTTATGAGATTGGTGACAGGTACGACAGCGAAAGTTCCCAGGTCTCCTGGTCTTTCTAAGGACTCACCTGTAGCCTCACAGCCCTCCCTCACCGTTCCCGTCACAGCCCCTTCTCCACTGTCCGATTGGAATCAAAATACGACTGATTGTAGGCCTGAAAACAAGTGGTTGGCCTGTGACCGCAGGTTTTGACCAATTGCTTTGACGTTAAGTATGTGACTTTTGGCGGGGATGCTCCTCTGGGCTTGTACGTGTTTTTATGGCTTTTGATTTTGAAAGTAAAACTACCGCGTCTTATTTTTGTATGTATAAGCTGTAAACGACATCGTTACAGTGAGTTTACTAGATATTGTGCCATCAAGGAGGCTGAAGCCAGACTGCATTCTAAAACCATAATAAGATACCCACTATATATTATTAATTTTATAGGTGCCTTTTATATTAGTTAATTTTAGTAAAATTGACAATACACAATTTTATGAATATTGACACAATCCATAATTGACACGAGATAATTAATAATAAAATATAGTTCTATCTAAAATATAATAAAATAAGGACAGCGGATGCTACTCATTTTGTCGTATTACCCTCTTAAGAAATAAGTCTTGTTTGCATTGTGTGAAACTTATGCACATTTTTTAAATAAACTTCAAAAGAATCTTCAGTTTGTTAATTACTTTATAACTGAACGCTGAAATAAAAATAACTGAACATTATAGGAGTCCACCGTTTACGGTCCATTATTTATAAGCAAATTTTTTTACTTTTTCATTTTCTATGATATTAACATTCACACAGGGTGACTCGGTCAGGGGCTGGAATTCTATTCTTCTAGATGCCTATTTGTTTATTCTTTTAATATTGGTGGTGGGTCAATTGTATATGTTTGAAAAGTCAATTAGTTGTTTGAGATTCACATATGTTAAATTTACAGCTTTGTAATGGCCAAAATACAAGAAAACGACGACTTGTTTTAGGCAATATATGTAATGCTAGTATTTTAATTAATAAGCTAAATATTCTATTCTAAACTATTGAAATTTTATTATTATTTATTAATATATATAGGCTCTAAAATTTTATTATTTATTAAAAAACTTGGCGTGGCTGAAGTGAACACAGTCATATATATATATATATTTGTATAGTTTAGTTGACAATTAGCTTGCAAATATTGCATACCTCAGTACGTATATGCATGCAAAATATATATTATTCCTATGAATTAAATTAAGAAGTCGACTCTTCCAATTTGCACCGTCAACTAATTAAAAGTAATCATTATTAAGTCGTATATAACTTGAGACAAATATACAATTAATAAATGTTGGGTTATATGAGGCCCAGCATTGAAGAGCTGAAAGAAAATTATGGTAGCTTTTCAGCGCGGCTAATTAACAGCAATTTTTGGCAGCCATTGAAGTCTCTGAAAATTAACCCTTTACTCAACTTTACAATTATTCAAGTACTTTACAGGAAATTATTTTGACACGTGATCGTAACACCCCGTCATATTACTATATATATATATATAAAACTAAACAAAAAACTAAAACGTAGTAAATAATTAATAAATATATAACATTAATGATTATTGAATAATTTTGCGTTTGATAGGAATGCAGTGCTGGGTTTGGTAGTCATGGGTATATCGGAAAAGCCATGCAGACATATGCACACGACAAATGTAATGGGCCTAATGACTAGGCCAACCGGCCCAAATGCAATTAAGTTGAACCCAATTCATTTTAGTGATTTCGTTTTTTTTTTCTTAAATATTTTCTATGGATGTATCCCCAACTTGATTAATTAATTAATCATCTTGTTGGGATTTAATTTGCAGTGAAAATTGAACCTTAGTTCTACAAGTTAGCAAACATTGATTATATAAAACCAATTCTTGAATGCGTGGTCTAAATTATGGACCAATAATATATATCAAGCTATTTAACTTTAATTACGAGATGGAATATTAGATAATCAAATTATCCTAAAATTTAAAATTGTGAAGAAATAAGAGAATAAATGTATATATAAGGAGCTAAAAAACAGTCTGAGAGCATAAAAATCTCATTTTGCTTATCCCAAATCCAATGGCCTGCCGACATAAAGAATAAATAAAGGCAGATATGAATGCAAATCCACAGAATTCGAAGTGCACAGTAATATAAAGTTGAATGCAAATAGTGATTGAAGCTATATGGGTTTTGTTGTCGGGGCACTTTTTTGAGTAAGAAGCTTGGGTCGAATAATGCAAACAAATCAGAATGCTATATATATGTATGTTGCTGTGTGCTATAGCTTAGTTAAGAATCTAAGATCCATCAGTCCAATTTGGAAGTCAAAGAGAACAAAACCAAAAGTTGAGGTTGATCTTAGCTAGCCAAGTAGCAAGTGATGAGCAACATTGGAATAAATGAGCTTGCAAAGTGAATATAAACCAAGGTCAAAGGAGCTGGTATACGTCACTTCATATAGTCATTAGTCAGACCATAAAATCCTATCTTTATTCTAAGCTTGACGAAAATAGTGTCCTTTTCATAGCAGTGAGAATGTCAATGAGCAAATGGGAAATAAATTGGGTGGGATAGTTCTATTTGGGTGCAATGTAATCTCACAATCAATGATATTGCTAGCATAACTACGTATAATTGTTTAGTCTGTATCTATTGATGTACAATGATTAAAGATTGGAGTAAGTAATTAATTTGATATCAGATGCAATGCATGCACAATAAAAGTTAATTAATATATATATTGAAGTTCTCTATTCTAGAGTACGTGAAAGGTACTCAAATGAACAGAGAGAGAGAGAGAGAGAGAGAGTTGCTTGACCACCCACCAATTTATGCTATATATGGTGGGTGTTACAAAGTGAGAGCTAGCTTGTTCAGCATTAAATTGCACCTTTTGACATTTGAACCGACCTAATCTTGAAATCTTGCAATGATAAAATCCCTATTTACGCATGCAGCTATGAGACAAAATATATGTATAGCAGGCATGAAGATTAATTAAGATGGATATAAATCATATAATATATTACTAATTGGTTATGCTATCTGAATTGAATATTGTACTAGGAATATATTCCATATCTTGTGATATCTAGCTAGCTAGTTGATATTTGTTTGACAATCTGAACCCTTCCACGTAGTCATTACTTTTTGATGGCTATAAATGGAGGTTTAGTATAATGGGCAGAAGATATAGCTAATTAGGTAGCTAGGTCACTGATATATTAATTCAAAGGAAGAGAAGTCTTGTATGAAGGTAAAGAGCCATGTTTGGTAGCCAAGGATGACTTGCCTATATCCTCTAATGCTCATGAAGTTGATAAAATTTCAAAGATATATTCATGCATGCATGCATGCATGTTCAAGTTTAATTAAGTAATGAAGGAGTTCTTACTTGGTTTATAGGCAAGCTCCTTCGGCTAGTCTGACTGGCTCTTATCTTTCATGCTAGACCTTCCTCTCTTCCACATCGATCATGTATTCATGTGTAAGCATTGAAGCTCTTTGTGTCTTTGGCGATATCAATTCATTTCACTAACAGATTGGGCTTCAGTCCAAAAAAAGAAAACAGATTGGGCTAAAATTGGGCCTCTCTGGTATTCAACTGTTCACTACTAGTCAGACGAATCTCACAAGAACAAATGAACATCGAATCTGACTTCAGGTCTGATTCCAGAAACTATAAAAACTAAAATAACTAAAAAAACGACCCGTCAACGTCAAAGTCAAAGTCCCAAAAAAAAAAAAAGAGGGAAGAAGAAGCACCGTAAAGAAGGGATTTGGTTAGTCCACTCCTCTCCAACTCCAACACAGCCATCATCTTCTCTCTCAGAAGAGTTTAAAATTCCCATAATCTCCCTTCGGATCCAATCCGATACAGGCAGCCATTGCTGGCGAGCTTGAGAGCTTAGCCTAGGAGTTACAGAACTCAAGATGATAACGATCCCCTATTTGACCGCGTTGACCACCTACGTCAGCTACGGATTGCTCTTCGCCTTTGGCCAATTGCGCGACTTCTTCAGAAAAATCATCGATTGGTCGCAGTCTGGCGATCTCCAGGTCACCTCTCTCTCTCTGTCTCTCCCTCTGTCTCTCCCCCTCTGTATCAGCCGCGTATTTGTACGAATTAGCTTTGGTTTTATTGTAATTTTGATTGTTATAGGGGTACGCACCGATCTGTTTGGGGCTGGAGGATTTCTACATTCGTCGTTTGTATAATCGAATTCAGGTATCTCATTATATATTTCAATTCCTTAGGATTACAATCTACAAATACGATTATTTGTGTAATTGATGTAATTCAAGCTTTTTCTGATATCTCTGTTTCGTTTTCTATTCCAAAATCATTGCTTTAGCTGTGTTTGGAATGGTCTTGTATCAGATTGAGAAGCTAAAATATTGTGGTTCTTGTTTTTGTTGGAATTAGCTAAATTTCTGTTGTTGATAAACCTCTGTAGGACTGTTTTGGACGACCAATAGCCAGTGCTCCTGATGCTTGGTTTGATGTGGTTGAGCGTTATTCCAATGACAATAATAAGACCCTCAAGTGAGCATTACTCTGCTATGAATACACAAAGTTAATGGTTTTCTAATTTGGTGGATTAATCTATCTGACTGTATTTGATGCAGACGAACCACAAAGATAAGCAAGTGTCTCAACTTGGGATCGTATAATTATCTAGGCTTTGCTGCATCTGATGAATATTGCACACCTCGTGCCGTTGAGTCATTGAAGAGGTTTTCCCCAAGTACCTGTAGCGCTCGTGTAGATGGCGGTAATGTTTGGTCTTTTGAAACATGTTTCTGGTTATGTATCTGGGTAGTAATTTATAGAATTTTCCACCAGGAACTACAACATTGCATGAAGAACTGGAGGAGTGTGTTGCAAACTTTGTTGGAAAGCCAGCAGCCATAGTATTTGGTATGGGTTATGTCACGAACTCTGCCATCCTTCCTGTCCTAATTGGGAAGGTATGTGCATAATGTCATAAACTAGCTAATAATACTCTTATATATGCCTCAAGTTCACATATTAACTGCTTTTGGTAATTGCATTTTATCTGCAGGGAGGGTTAATAATTAGTGATTCGTTGAACCACAGCTCAATTGTGAATGGCGCCCGAGGCTCAGGGTCTACAATTCGAGTTTTCCAACATAATAGTAAGTTTTATATGGCTCTCATATCGTGAGCATGATTCTTCCCTGAAAAGCTTTCTTTATTTATGTAAATTTTGGGAATTAATGTAACTAAGTAGGCTGTCTAACAATTTATATCGTTCCATTGCCATCTTTCTTTTAGCTCCTTGGCACTTGGAGAAAGTTTTGAGAGAGCAAATTGCTGATGGGCAACCTAGAAGTCGTAGACCATGGAAGAAGATAATTGTTATTGTAGAGGGGATATACAGTATGGAAGGGGAACTCTGCCAACTTCCAGAGATTGTTGGAATATGTAAGAAATATAAGGTAATGCATTTGTTAGACTGTTAAATGATCCATTTTTTGGGAATAATTTCACTGTAGTGTTTTTGCAACAGTTTAACTAAGTATCACCATTTCGTGATTGTTTTCTATTTTTTTCAGGCATATGTTTACCTGGATGAGGCTCACAGCATTGGAGCAGTTGGAAAAACAGGACGAGGTGTCTGCGAATTATTAGGAGTAAACCCTGCTGATGTAGACATAATGATGGGAACTTTTACAAAATCATTTGGCTCATGCGGTGGTTATATAGCTGGATCCAAGGTTGGTCAGATACCCTAATTTCAGTGATTCTGGTCATAATGAATATTGAGAGGTGATTTTAGTATAACGGTGGAAGTCTATTGTCATCTTAATCATCTTTTTATACTAATATTTTTGCATACTATACCTTGACTAGAACCTTAAGAGTGTTGTTTTAGCTAAAATATGTCGCGCAGATGTTATATTTATGTTGGTTCATGTTTCTAAGTTTAAAGATGCTTAAAACATTGTAAAACTCAAGTTCCAGTTCTCCAACCGAGAGGAGAATAATGATAGATGGAAGAATTGTATGTCTTAGGGGCAAGCATGAGTTTATAAACTAAGTTTATCTTATTTAATTTGACTTATTAGAATTAGAACAGGCTAATTTAGGGTATAAATGTATAATTGTTAGGGTTTCTCATTGTATTAGGGACAGTAGGTATTTCAGGATTTTATTATTATAGGATTTCCTATATAAAGAAGATTGTAATAGGGTTTGAGACTTCTGGCATATGATTGATAATAAATTAAGGATATCAATATGAGTTGACCTATTTTTCTCCTTGTTCTAGTTGTCCCTCCTATCTCTATTATCTCCCTGTCATTTATCGTTTTCACTTTCAGGAGCTTGTACAATATCTTAAGTACGCTTGCCCAGCTCATCTGTATGCAACGTCAATATCACCTCCAGCTGCTCAACAAATCATATCTGCTATTAAGGTCATTCTTGGGGAGGATGGTACTAGTAGAGGGGCTCAGAAACTTGCACGTATTCGTGAAAACAGCAACTTTTTCAGATCAGAGCTGCAGAAGATGGGCTTTGAGGTTCTGGGAGACGATGATTCCCCTGTAATGCCCATAATGCTTTACAACCCAGCAAAAATTCCTGCTTTTTCAAGGGAATGTCTGAGGCAGAACGTGAGTAGATTGTCAATTCACATGCCAACACTCATGCTCTATCTTTAATTTATGAAAACTATTCTAGTTGCTTTCTATCTCTCTGTTTACTGTTTTAAACCAAGTTAGTAACAAATCACGTTAGTACAGGTTGCTGTTGTGACAGCTGCTTTTCCAGCCACTCCTCTACTTTTGGCCAGGGCACGTATTTGTATATCTTCTTCTCACACCAAGGAAGACCTTCTCAAAGCCTTGGAGGTATAATGCAATTTAAGAATGTGATGCCTTTCTGGAGACCTGGAACTCTTCACTAAAAATGTTGCATTTAGCAGGTTTTCGGTCGAGTTGGTGATTTGGTGGGTATTAAATACTTCCCTGCCGAACCTGAGAAGCTGGAGAGAATCAAAATGAATTAAAGAGTGGAATTCGGCGCCACGAAAACCATCAAATTGAAGCATTTGCCCCAGAGACCATTGTGAGATTTCGCTAGAAAATGGAGATTTTGACCGTATAGTTAGTCATGGACAAATAAAATTGAAATTCATTTCGTCTGTGCCTTTTAGAGGGCCTTAATGTATTACTCTGTTTGATGCTCAATGGAATTTTAGTAGTTCGATGTACAGATACAATCATACAGCTCACTCGTTCAATACGTTACCAGTTTGATTTTTTTCTTTTTGGCATTCTTGTAAATATTTCAAAGATATTTAAGGGAGATTAGCCTTTTGTAAAGGAAATTTTATTTTTCAGCGATAATTATTTGTAAAGTTCAAAGATTTTTATTTACTTGTAGAAATAAAAAAGAACAGAAACTAAACGTTGAGACGAGCTGAACATGGCCTTCGAACTCGCTAGCTCACTCATTATGGAACTTTGCAGATTGTTGCACAACAGGACTTGATGGTATTGGATAAGTGGGGAAATGCCAGAATAATGAAGTAAAATCTACATAATGGTCCACAAAAAACAGCCAACTCACCGGAGCAGCATCATTGACAACCTTGTACATTGTTTAATGTTATGTTTAAATTGGATAATGTTCTCTTTCTGGACAGTGAATCTACATCATAGATTGAGTTAAGAGTCGACCTTATCAATGATTCATATTCACTCCGGCAAGCGAAAATTTCACATGTTTGAATAATGCTAATAGTAATAGATAGTTGAGATCTGTATTCACTCTACTACTCCTACCAACTAGTCAACATAATTAAGATACAAGGAAGACTGTTTAAAATATATTGGCAATAATATAGTGAAGAGTTTTACGTATTTTTACAACAAGAAGGCAATTCATCTGGTCTTTGATAAAAAAGTGCTAGAAGCATCACTCCTAATACTAGACATTTGGCATCTCTCACAAGTGAAGTGAATTTATGCCCTTTGTCATGCCATGCTCAAAACCCTTTGTTGAGCAAGACAATTCACATGCATCACATTTAGACTTGCCCTAACTAGAATGCAAAATTTTCCTGTCAGCAACACAACATTAACCCTTCAACAATCCTCAAACAAGGATATTCCAAGAATAATGCCTAATCCCTTAAGACTCTATATCCCACTCGTGGTTCTACACGAAGGTTGTTCTGGAGATCATGTCATGGAATGACATCCATTCTACAGTTAAATGGCCTCAATGGAACTATACAACTCTATACATCTGATCTAAACTTTCCCTCTTTTCCTGTTCTGGCCACAACAAACCAAGTTGGACTAAAATTCAAATCCTTGCCTGGGAGATAGCTTCTGTTATTAACCTTCATAAAAAAATTTCCCATTATATTTAGGCTAACTTGACTAGTTGATCTATTAACTAAGCATGGCTTGTCACGGAAAATTACTGCAAGAAAAGAGCAGTATAAGTACTGAAATATTTTGGAGCTTCATCAAAGACTGAATGCAGAATTAAGATTAGATACATTAGTTTTCTGTATACAAAGTCACTAACACATCAGAGTAACTAAAGGCATAATAGACAAATAGCTAAAACTCAGGAGGAGACTCCTTTACATCTGGGATCATTATATAGATTAGACAGTCAATCTATTCAAAACTATCTGCATGCCTGATGGAATGAATGAAGAACAGAAAGGAAAATACAATAATTGGTACTTCAATTCTAGGTGTTTCCCTTGCCCAATCTGTCCCAAAACCAAATGAGAAAAGACAGTTCCTCATCATGGTATCACTGTGATCACCGGATAACGACAACTAGTTCAGCATTATTATCATAATGAAGAATATGGATCAGAAATTGCACTCAATTTTAAGAAGGAAAAAAATTAAGCAGCACAATAAAAAATAGAACCTACTCATCAAAAATACTTCTGAGTTGAGACTTGAGAGAAAAAATAACCAAAAGCTCAAACCAGTTTTTTTACTTCAGGCATGCATCTTACATTGCAATGGCTGAGGATTCTTTTTTGTTTGTCTTTCAATCACCAACAGTAAAAAAAAAAGAAACTCAAGAAAACCCCTTTCCAAGCTTCTGAATTGCACAATACATTTTCCTTCTAGACCCAACCGCATTTATCCCCATATCCTTTAGGTCCTCCAAAGTTAACATGGGCAGTACCTCATCATCCACCTCATGAATTTCGAACACCGGGGCATACCGCCCTAACCCTAACCCATTGAGCCAAACCCTAACCCCATCTTCCCCACACCTCCCTCTTCCTTCATTCCCATTTCTATCCCCACTAGTCCCTCTACAATTCCAATCCCTCGTTTCGTTATCCGACGGCCCCGATAGCTCAACACCATCATGGTGGTCCCTGCCCTCCGAAACCCTAGTCCTAATGGGTCTCCTATTCCCATAAAGCACCTCCCTTTCATTCCCATGTCCATCCACACCCAAATTCTCCGAAGAGTGAATTGGGCTCTGCTCTTTCAAGGGACTTTCTGAGTTTTCGAGTTCGAAATCCCGATGATACCCATCTTCCACATCCTCACCGCTGAATTTCTCATCTCCTTCAGCAACCCCGCCGCCTTCGTCAATTTTGGCAGAGACCCAATTGGATCTGACCCTTTTGGTGGCGTTGGAAGCCCTTTTCTTGGCGTCCTTGACCTTCCAGCTCCCAATGGCGACACTATCGAGATTGCCCTCTCTGTCTTCGATGTCTAGGGTTTCAAGGAAGTCAGTACCAGCACCAGTAGAGCTCAAATTGGTTAAAGGTCGAGTCTTTGAGGCCTTATTGGGGTCCTTGCTGCTGCGCTGGTGATCCAGAGGGAGCTTCCACTGTTTGGTGGCGCGGCGCACGTGCGAATCGTACGGGTGGTCTCCTCCGATGTCGCCCAATCGGACGCTAGGCCTTCGCTGTCGCTTCGTTCCCACGGTCTCCAATGAACCCATCATCAGTGCTCCTCCGCCGTTGATCTGACTCTCCGGTGGCTGTATCTCCGCCATCTATTCTTATTTTAATTTTTATTTATGTACTCTTTTTCGTAGAAATAGAGGGATTGAGTTTTCTCTCTCAAAAAAAGACCCAACCTTTCTCTGAGTTGTTAAGTCGAAATGAAAATGCTTAGAAGGAAAGAAGGAAGAGAGCCCTTTGGGCTTTTGGTTCTAGTACTTGTGTTGTGGGTACTGTAGTACTACTGCCTACAAGAATGTCCTTTTGGTCTCTTCTAGAGAGTGTTGTGTTTGAAGTAAATGAAGTGATTGATGAATGAGAGAGAGGGAGGGTGTTGAGCGAGTGAATGAGTGAGTTTGGAGTCTGGGGGGAGACTGACGCGTGTCCCGCTCTCCATGTTATCATCAGATGGGAATGTCCCATTGACCACAAGATATCTTGACTAATCTATATATGGTAGCAAGTACGTGGAATTGCTGAGATTAAGCTCTCCTCTGCATATTGTGAGATTGCCATTAATTATTATCATCTCAATTTCAATTCCATGTTTGGGGGTATATCCATTATCCAATCCAATCTACTTGGATTCCAATGTGGATTGGAATGACAAGTAATTTCTGTTGTAGTCTTGTAGATACCAGATTTTTATTTTTTGGCCGGTAGATGCAACTCTCACACAATATTAATTTATTCTTCAAAATCAAAGCTAAAGGGTAAAGTTCATTCATGATTTGCACATTATTTTTGTATGAAAGAGTCATCATTTTCCATAGGAATAATGGATGATTCATAACTTTTTTTGGCCAAGGATGGTTCATGACTTTACTTCTGCTTGTAGATCACATTATGAAGCTTCACAAACCATTAAGATGTTCATTTACACTTCTCCGAAGTCGATCCATATTGGGTCGACCAATTATAGTCTTGAAGTTAGACATACGATAATTATCAAACAAAAAAAGTTATCCCAAACAAGGATTGTGTGGAGAGTTTCGTTTGCAATACTAATAGAAATTGTATGAAATACTATTAGAATATATGATGGAAATTGGAATAGAGAACCCATCAAAATTTAAAAGTTAAAATTATACTTATGTCATACGTGTCAATACCATAGAATTTTCCATGTATGGAATCTACGGGACTAGAAGAATTCAACTCTGGAATATGCTTGTAAATTCCCCTGCTAGCCTTCGACCCACTGAAGAAAACATAAATGAAGGCCATGAAAATTGAAACCCAAGGGTCTGACCACAAGTCAATGAAAACTCGAGGGAAAGACAATGAAGGGAGGATAAGGTGGTTGTTCATTGAAGTCTCCTTCATTCAATGAGACAAACTCAAGGAACCGGTAAACACAATAAAGGAGCAATTAAGGAGGCCCCAAAAAAAATAACAAAAAAAAAATTGATAAAGATGAGAGAATAAGCTCTGCAGCTATTTCCCAATGAAACCCGGCGGTCATGATTATACAAGCGCCTGGCTTCAGTGCTTCGTTGAGTCCAAGACACCTCTATAATATATAATGTTTAAAAAACCAACAAAAAAATACATTTGAAATTTTACACCTAGTCAACTGCACAATGGGATCAAATTACAGAGAAATGCAGCAGTCAGCAGCAGGTTCTTAACTACATCATCAGAAAAGAACATGCAACACACCAAAAGTTGATGCTATGAATAAATGTTACAAGAAAAACGTTCAACCATCCTTGAATTGCATTTTCCCTTTTCACACAAGCACTTGAAATCATGGTAGGAAGAATAGAGGATCAGAATTCAGATACAAGAGAATTATCGATCATTTAATCATTTGCAAAATGTCGTAATGAATTCTTGTAAGACAACCGCCAATGTCGAGAAAAAAAGAAACAGTGAAATGATGCCAGGGACTAAATCAAATCTTAGCCTAATATATTTTCCTTTTGGATATGGAAAATCAAAATCATGATAAATGCAGGGCCGTGAGAAACTTACAACACTCTTTCAAACCTCTACATTGAGTAGGCCAGTCGTTGATCTCCCTGAACAATTTTGAGCAGCCTCTCCTTTCTCCATCCTTAACTTAAGTATGGCACTTATTGACCAAGAAATTCAAGTCGAAAGATTCACTGTGTTGCTTCTGTGCAAGGAAATGTCCAGTAACCTCAGTTTTAACTGGTTCACACAGTGCAAAGCATACCATACCTAAGACTATGCTCCATAGGGTACATGGTTGCGCCTTTCACATATTTCTGGTGTTCAACAGCAGCCTTTCTTAGTTTTAGAAATGTTGTGAGCTTCAGTTTGATTTGCTTTTTTACAATTGAACACATACGCAGTGGGTCTCCAGAGCCTGCTCCAACCCTCCTATAGACATAAACAAAGCATAATTAACACTTTGAAGTGGAATGACATTATACAATATATAGGAATGAAAACACTCACAATGCACAGCAGAACTCAATCAAAATTGTACATGAAGCATTGAGCATCAGGTAAAGAATACAAGTTTCCTATATTAAAATAGCCAGATATGGAGGACAGCTTGTATTTGATAAGTTCCAACAGTTGAACGGATCTTCTTCTCTTACCCCAATTCTTCTTCTTCTATGAAGCACGGATACGGATACGGATACGGCGATACGATACGGTACGACACGGCGATACGGTAAATTTCAAAAAATTAGGATACGATACATCATGGATACGGCAATTAAAAATATATATTAATAT
>QANT01003747.1:0-11362 GCA_003254885.1 Purshia tridentata | reverse complement strand
TAACTGGTAAATGAAATAATATCATACCAAAATAATCATTAATGAGATAATATTTACGTGTAAATTATTTGAAAGCTTATTACATCATCTTTAATATATATAAACTCATTTAAAATGTTTTAATAACAAATTCTTCACTTCTTGATAAATAAGTTCACATTAAAAATTTTATAAGTGCCTTTATGTGTGAGTTCGGCTTATTTATTTATTTATTTTTTTAATTAGACAAATTATTTAGTTTTAAATATTGATAATTTTTATGTTGAAACAAGGTTAAATATGATTTTATGAGCTCAAATTTTGTGTTTAATTTTAGTTTCATTAATTTTTGATTTGTTATGTAAGAAAATATATAGGATATATTTATAAGTACTATTTTTATGTAATTTAAATAGTTGTTGCAAATAGTAGAATAGACAGGCTTAATAATTTTGAATTATGTGAGATATGAAAAAAAATTTATAGGTAAATTGACAATAAATTTATAAAGGAAATAATGTTTTTTTTTTTTTTGCCNTTTTTTTTTTTTTTGCCAATAAACTTTTAAAGGGATAATGTTAGACAAACCAGCAAGTGTGTAAATTTGACCTATATATTTGGCCGTTAAAGACTGATCTGGAAACAGACCCGCACTTGAAAAAGAAACCGACCAAGTAAAGTCGGTAATTCCCGAGCACATATACCTTGTTGTAGAGAACACTTGTGACTGAGACTCTGAAATTCTGAATTGAATACGACCGCCAATTTCTGAATTCAAACCCTAATACCAATTTCTGCATTTCTTAGATCTGTCCGAACTAATCCTTCAAAACCCTTAAAAAAATGGCGTCTGTAGACCCAGAGATAGCGAAGACCCAGGAGGAGAGGAAGAGGATGGAGCAGCAATTGGCCTCGCTCACCTCCGTCACCTTCGATACGGACCTCTATGGCGGCACCGACAAGGCCTCCTACGTATCCTCAATCCCGGTCAACGATGACGAGGAGAATCTGGAGGGCATGGACAATGAGGTGGCGCGAAAATTGGCGTCGTACACGGCCCCCAAGAACCTCATGAAGGAGATGCCGAGAGGCGGCGACGAAAACGAGGATTTGGGGTTGAAGAAATCGCAGAAGATTATCGACAGGGAGGATGATTATCGAAGGCGGAGGCTGCAGCGGATCATTTCGCCGGAGCGGCACGACCCGTTTGCGTCGGGGGAAAAGACTCCGGACCCGTCGGTGAGGACTTACTCCGATGTGATGAGAGAGGAGGCTCTGAAGAGGGAGAAGGACGAAACTTTGAGGGCGATTGCGAAGAAGAGGAAGGAGGAGGAGGAGGCGGGCAAGGCGGCGCCGCCGGAAAAAGGCGAGAAGGCGGCTTCCGCTGCGGCTGCGGCTGCGGCTGCCGCTGGGTCTCAGAAGAGGAGGAATAGGTGGGACCAGTCCCAGGATGAAGGTGGGGCGAAGAAGGCGAAGACTTCAGATTGGGACTTGCCGGATGCGGCGACCCCGGGAAGGTGGGATGCGACTCCGACGCCTGGGAGAGTGTCGGAGGCGACACCGGGGGTGGGGAGGAGGAACCGGTGGGACGAGACACCGACTCCAGGGCGGTTGGTGGATTCGGATGCCACTCCAGCTGGAGCTGTTACTCCGGGGGCTACCCCGGCTGGGATGACTTGGGATGCGACTCCAAAGCTTCCGGGAATGGCCACACCCACTCCGAAACGACAGAGGTCGAGGTGGGATGAGACTCCTGCGACAATGGGGAGTGCGACCCCAATGGCTGGGGCAACCCCTGCTGCGGCCTATACACCTGGTGTGACTCCTGTTGGTGGAGTTGATCTTGCTACGCCGACGCCGGGAGCCATTAATCTGCGTGGGTCGTTTACGCCGGAGCAGTATAATTTGTTGAGGTGGGAGAAGGATATTGAGGATAGGAATAGGCCGTTGACTGATGAAGAGCTGGATGCTATGTTTCCTCAAGAGGGTTATAAGATTTTGGAGCCTCCACCTTCGTATGTTCCGATTAGGACCCCAGCGAGGAAGCTGCTCGCTACCCCGACTCCTATGGGTACTCCTCTTTATTCCATTCCAGAAGAGAATCGTGGGCAACAGTTTGATGTGCCAAAGGAGATGCCTGGTGGCTTGCCTTTTATGAAGCCTGAGGATTACCAGTACTTTGGGGCATTGTTGAATGAAGATGAAGAGGAAGAGTTGTCTCCTGATGAACAGAAAGAGCGGAAGATTATGAAGCTTCTGCTTAAGGTTAAGAATGGTACCCCACCACAGAGGAAGACAGCGTTGAGGCAGCTTACTGATAAAGCTCGTGAGTTTGGTGCTGGCCCCTTGTTTAACCGCATTTTGCCTTTGCTTATGCAACCCACTTTGGAAGACCAAGAGAGACATCTTTTGGTTAAGGTTATTGATAGAGTGCTGTATAAATTAGATGAATTGGTACGTCCTTACGTGCATAAGATTCTTGTTGTGATTGAACCTCTATTGATTGATGAAGACTATTATGCGCGTGTTGAAGGGAGGGAAATTATCTCTAATCTTAGTAAAGCAGCCGGTTTGGCTACTATGATTGCAGCAATGCGTCCGGATATTGATAACATTGATGAATATGTTAGGAACACTACTGCTAGAGCTTTCAGTGTTGTTGCTTCTGCTCTTGGAATTCCTGCCCTCTTACCATTCTTGAAAGCTGTGTGTCAGAGCAAGAAATCATGGCAAGCACGGCACACTGGAATAAAGATTGTTCAGCAGATTGCCATTTTGATTGGGTGTGCTGTTCTTCCCCACTTGAAGTCTCTTGTGGAGATTATTGAAAATGGTCTGAGTGATGAAAATCAGAAGGTCCGGACAATTACTGCGCTCTCTCTTGCTGCTCTTGCTGAGGCTGCTGCTCCTTATGGTATTGAAAGCTTTGACTCTGTCTTGAAGCCATTGTGGAAGGGTATTAGATCTCACCGTGGTAAGGTTTTGGCTGCCTTCTTGAAGGCGATTGGTTTTATTATTCCTCTTATGGATGCATTATATGCTAGTTACTATACAAAGGAAGTCATGGTTATTTTGATTCGAGAGTTTCAGTCTCCTGATGAAGAAATGAAGAAAATTGTGCTCAAAGTGGTGAAACAGTGTGTGAGTACTGAAGGTGTAGAGCCTGATTATATTAGAAATGATATTCTTCCTGAGTTCTTCAGAAACTTCTGGGTTAGAAGGATGGCTTTGGATAGGAGAAACTACAGGCAACTAGTGGAAACAACTGTGGAGATAGCAAACAAAGTGAGTGTTGCTGATATAGTAGGGAGAATTGTTGAGGATCTCAAGGATGAGAGTGAACCATATAGGAGAATGGTTATGGAGACAATTGAGAAGGTGGTTGTGAACTTGGGTGCATCTGATATTGATGCTCGGTTGGAGGAGCTTCTCATTGATGGTATCCTTTATGCTTTCCAAGAGCAGACCAGTGATGATGCAAATGTGATGCTTAATGGGTTTGGTGCTGTAGTAAATTCTCTTGGGCAGAGGGTGAAACCTTACCTTCCCCAGATTTGTGGTACCATTAAGTGGCGCTTGAATAACAAGAGTGCAAAGGTCAGACAGCAAGCTGCAGACCTTATTTCTAGGATTGCTGTTGTCATGAAGCAGTGCCAAGAGGAGCAACTGATGGGTCATCTTGGTGTTGTCTTGTACGAGTATTTGGGAGAAGAGTATCCTGAAGTTCTGGGATCAATTCTGGGAGCACTAAAGGCAATTGTCAATGTTATTGGTATGACAAAGATGACGCCTCCCATAAAGGATTTGCTTCCTAGGTTGACTCCAATTTTGAAGAATAGACATGAGAAAGTCCAGGAGAACTGTATTGACCTTGTTGGTCGTATTGCTGACCGTGGTGCTGAGTTTGTTCCAGCAAGGGAGTGGATGAGGATCTGTTTTGAGCTTCTTGAGATGCTTAAGGCTCACAAGAAGGGTATCCGGCGAGCTACTGTGAACACTTTTGGGTACATTGCAAAAGCCATTGGCCCACAAGATGTCCTGGCAACTCTGCTGAACAATCTCAAGGTGCAGGAGCGTCAGAACCGTGTTTGCACCACTGTGGCAATTGCAATAGTAGCCGAAACCTGTTCTCCTTTTACAGTTCTTCCAGCACTGATGAATGAGTATCGTGTTCCAGAGCTTAATGTGCAGAATGGTGTTTTGAAATCCCTCTCTTTCCTGTTTGAGTACATTGGTGAGATGGGCAAAGACTATATCTATGCAGTGACCCCATTGCTTGAGGATGCCCTCATGGATAGAGATCTGGTTCACAGGCAAACTGCTGCTTCTGCTGTCAAACACATGGCTTTGGGAGTAGCTGGATTGGGTTGTGAGGACGCGTTAGTCCACTTGTTGAACTATGTGTGGCCAAACATATTTGAGACATCCCCACATGTTATAAATGCTGTCATGGAAGCCATTGAAGGGATGAGAGTGGCTTTGGGTGCTGCTGTTGTCCTTAACTACTGTCTCCAGGGGCTGTTCCATCCAGCTAGGAAGGTTAGGGAGGTGTACTGGAAGATTTACAACTCACTATATATTGGAGCTCAAGATGCTCTTGTGGCAGCGTACCCTTTGCTGGAGGATGAGGAGCATAACGTTTACAATAGGCCTGAGCTAATGATGTTTGTTTGAGCTGCTGCAGTTAGTATTTAGCCAAGGAGTGTAAATAGGTAATAGAATTCTCTGAGAAATAGGTTTAGGCATTTTGCCTTTTAGCTGCTGCGGTTTTATTTAGGCAAGGTCCGTACATCAGTAACAGAATTCTCTGAGAACTATGTTGGTATTTTGACTTTCGGCTTCTGTAGTTTTTATGAATCAGTATTGTTACCATACTATTTCAATTTTACTATGCTTGCTTATTCCATTGTCTTTTATGATATTCATGGGGTATTGCTAGTCCTATTTTAAGGTAAAGGTGTCCATGTGACCTGGTTTGAATCCAGGATAGGAACTGGAAGTACATGTAAAAAAGGAAAGTAAAAAAATTAGCTTATAACATGTGGTTCCCTTGTTTTGAGAGTTAAGGAAGTTTTCCAATGGACTATTGAACTTGTTTTCTTTACAAGATTGTATTTTCTTCTTAATGAAACTTTTGCTACAATTGCGGTATGCTACTCCCAGTTCTGCTTATTTGTTTTATTAATTGCTAATCGTATATTAGGATTAATTTGCTTTCACAGTTGGGGCTTTGTAATGTTGTCTATTATTTGTTATATTTGAAGTCCCAAATGCCAGATACCCTTGGAAAATTGGCTTTTGATTGTTTTATTTGTTTTATAATGCTGTGATATATTCGAACATTGTTTCAGCTTTACAATGAAGAACTGACTTCATCCAACCTTAGTAACATAACTATACTCACCGGTAAAGAAATGGATTATGTACTTCTACAGATGATGGATTTTAGAATGATTGCATTATGTTCAGTTTTTACTTTCTATTTTTTTTCCTTTTTTTTTTTGTTGCAGATCTCGATTTTAATCTATAATATAATGATGTGAAAGGAATAGTTAAGATGTGTAATCTGGCTTCAATGTGTGATTTGAGTTTTAGGAGCTTGTTAGACCAACTTGGATTTGTAATCTGGCTACTATTGTAAATTGCTTTGTCTGCAATTTGGATACTCCGCAAAGTATAAGATCTGTTACTATGGCTGTAATCAGCATGGTTTATGTGACACGTCTTGGTAGTTGGTACAGAGAGGTGCAACTAAACAGTGAAGAAGAGGTTTTCAGGATTGTCATGCTGTAAAGGGCTGCAGTTAATTTTTGTATCCATAATTCACTTTCTTTTTTGTAGTTTTATTTTCCACATTGTAGTCTGTATTCTCTAATTATGTTCTTGAAGCATATTGTTGGTTTTCCACTTTTAAGTATATCCGAACGAAATGATGATTTGATTTTCTTCTCAGAACTTTTATTCAGTACTGAAATTTTAAATGTCTTCCTAGGTGATCCAATATAAGCATGAGTGTGTTCACTAGACAACGTGGAACCATTTTACTGTCTCTGTGTAGTTCTGAGATGGAGGGTAAGGACCAAAAAAATAAAAATAAAAGGAGAGAGAGAAAGAGCGTAACCCCAGCTCTATTTATTTAATTTTTTTGTCTGTAGAATTATTATTCATTGCAGCACCCAAGAGATCACATCACAACCTAAGAAAATGCATATTTTCTCTGCAACTCATATCATCCTTTTCGTTTGAATAAAAGCAATTGACCCGGTTTTCTTAGACAATGTAAATAATATATGCCTTTCTGCAACCATAGAAACTATTTTACATCCACCGAAAACAGCCACTGTTTTACAAAATCCAAAAAGATGAGAGCTTGTTGCATCTTTTTTACAACACCACATGACTAATTGTACTACAATTAGCCATTTAAATCCCCATACAAGCTAGTTAGCTCAAATAGGTCAAATGTGCAATCCAAGAATAGCTCTGAAATGCAAGCAGGGCAACTCAACAGACAAACTAATTCACCATTTCAATTCATAAAGTAAAACCACCAAGTATTAAGCTATGGTAAGAGCTTACTTGAACCTTAAATCAGAATTTTCATTAGTTTATAAATGATTATAAACTAATCTTTTATAAAAGGAGATTTTAAGAACCTGAGTACTTGAACCTTAAAGAAAAACCATAAATTAAAAAAAAAAACACACAAGAGTCTAGCAAGGCCTCCAAAATTCATAATTCGAAGCATAAACTCCTAGAGCTTCATAGTGCCTGGAGACATAACAAGATGGATGACTAACTTCACTGCGGTGTCTCAGCACCCTCACGCTTGGGTGCTTCTTTGATCTCATCTGTTCCGTCATCCTAAATGGGTGCAAGCAAATGATCAATAAATAATCACCATATAAAGAAATATGCACATATATCTATAGGTGTAGACAAATTGATAGATAGGGACCAAACCTGCATGTCCGAAGTCCACAATGTGAGATTATCACGAAGAAGTTGCATTATCAGTGTGCTATCCTTGTATGAGTCCTCTCCCAATGTATCCAGCTCTGCAATGGCTTCATCGAAAGCCTAGTTGAAACATTAAAAAAAAAAAATTTAAAGGAAGAAACCAAAATGAGAAATCTATCAACAATACTCCGAAGCAGCAGAAACAGAAACTTGAACATGAAAAGTCCTGGAAACTAATATCTAAAAAAAAAAATTTAAAGGAAGAAACCAAAATGAGAAATCTATCAACAATACTCTGAAGCAGCAGAAACAAAAACTTGAACATGAAAAGTCCTGGAAACTAATATCATGTTCAAAGTTCACCCTAATATCATGTTTGAGAGTCAGCATCACAGGTTTGGATACAACTTTTAACATGAGGGTAAAAAAAACACATTTCTGAGTGTGCTCTGTGTGTGTGTGTGTGTGCACAGAGAGAGAGAGAGAGAGAGAGAGAGAAGAGATGCCAAAGGAGAGATGAGCCAGAGCTGCAAATTTGTGAGCTCTGCAAAGGCAAGATAGAGCCTCTCATTTTATGGCAAGCCTCTGCAACTTAGAAGAACTTGGCAATTCAAGCACAAGTCAGTAAATAAATTCCAAGTCCAAAGGAACTTCTAGTAGAAACATAAAACACATTTCGGCGGTACCAACACAATACCAACATTGAATTTAGGGGGCCAAGTTTCATATTGTGTGTTGATCCTGAGACCAATTATAGGAAACCAATTGCGCCCCAATAAAATCATATCCAATACAAACTTAATCTGTTGGGGAAATAAATAGCTTGAGAGAGAAAAAAAATTGGCATGCAAGTAGGCCACTAGCATGTCAGTGTAAATTTCCTCACCTGCTTTGCAAGGTTGCAAGCCCTGTCGGGAGAATTTAAAATCTCGTAGTAAAATACAGAGAAGTTCAGAGCCAATCCTAAACGGATGGGATGAGTTGGAGCCAGCTCAGAATTGGCAATATCCTGTAAACAAAGTATTACAACAAAAACAGGGAAAATCATTTCAAAAACTAACAGAATCAACTAAAAATGTATAAACCTCAATATATGAATATTACTACAATGTATATCTCCAATTGTCAAGAACAATTAGTGATTCAAAATAACTGAAAGAAACAGATTTGTACAGTTACCCTGATTAAATACCACTTCGGATCCAGCACAATATACAGTTACCCTTATAAGATAAGAACCGTAATAAATAAATAAAACATTACCAAAAATGCACTGAATTTTGTATAAAGAATCATTTACCACAACAATAATCTAAGCCAAAAATCATGAACATCCAAAGATCTTAAATATTATCTTTCTCAGCTATAACCAACACTGAATCAAACCTGCACTAAGCAACCAGTGAGCATATCTTAAACAAAATCAAGCCTCAAGAACCCACTTTTCTATTGCTATGTCCAGCCAAACAAAACCAAATTTGACCCAATAACATTCACTAACAAAAACCAAACAGTCAAACGCATAAATCTACAACAATATTTGAAATCAAAACAACCCACGACATGGCACTAAATTCAAACAGCCCATAAAACAAAGTAAAACATCCTTATCAAACCAAAAACTCAACCAAAACTGAACCTGAGACAAAATTCACCAAATCACAGTAATATGCATATCACAAAAAAACATAAAGCACAATAATATTCAAAATCCAAAAGGAACCCGTAATAAAAAACATTCATACTAACATAACCCACAAAGAAAAACCGAATAAAATCAAAACCAAATCAAATGTGAGACAAAATTCACCAAATCTAAAAAAGAACCCACGATTCTAAGAGATGCATAAATCACAATAATTTTGATATCCAAAAGGAAAAAGGAACCACAATAAAAAAAATCCAGACTAAAACAACCCACAAGGAGAAACCGAATGAAAACAAAACAAACCAAACCTGAGCAGCCTTATAGGCATTGAGGGTATTCTCAGCAGCCTCCTTGCGCTCATTCCCGGTCTTGAACTCAGCCAAATACCGATGATAATCACCCTTCATCTTCAGATAAAACACCTTCGAGTCCCCGACGTTGGCCGAGGGCACGAGCTTCGTGTCCAGGAGCTTGAGGATCCCGTCGCAGATCGACGAGAGCTCGTTCTCGATCAGGGTCCTGTAGTCCTTGATGGTGGCCACGTGGTCGCTGTTGCCGCGGCTCTCCTCCTTCTGCTCGATCGACGACACGATGCGCCACGAGGCCCGGCGCGCGCCGATCACGTTCTTGTAGGCTACGGAGAGTAGGTTGCGCTCTTCAACTGTGGGCTCCTCGCCTTCGGGCACGGAGGACACCACCTTCTCCATGAACTCAACCATTTCCTCGTAGCGCTCGGCCTGCTCGGCTAGCTTTGCAACGTACACGCTCTCTTCGCGAGGGGATGGGGTCGCCATTGGAATGGATCGATTGGTTTGATGGGTTGGAATTGGATTTGGGGATTTTGAAACAGAGAGAAAGTGCACATAAATGGGAGACCCAGGGTTTTATATATGCATTTTTCTTTTTCTGTTTTGCTTGCAGGTACTTCTATTTATACGTATTTATAAAAAGTGTATTAATTATTTAATTTGCATATTTTTAAATTTTTCTTACGTGTAATGTTTAAGGGCAGAGATATGGAGTCGCCGGCATGGACAGTGCAGTGGGGTGGGGGGTGAGGGTGGTGAAATTTTTATTTATTTTTCTTCTTTAGTTTCTTTTTTATTTTTATCTATTTTAATAGTGAAAAAATTAATCATGTACTTGACAAAAATGTAATGAATTTGATGGAATAATTTTATTTGATTCTGAATAGTCTTAACAAATGCACTTTTAAAGTTAGAATTCTCATTTAGTTTCGACCCATAAATTAAAATCATTTTGCTCAAATTTTTTATTGTGATCAACTTGATCCATCGTACAATGGTGCTTTCAATCACTCAACGTTGCTTTTTGTCTTCAAACGTAAATACAAGTGTGCATCTATCCTTTTGGATAATAAAATTAATGATTTGTCATATCTAGTTAACAGACCAACAAATATTATCTCATAAAGTTTTACTTCTTTCCAATTTGCTATAAACTTTGTTGGTCTAAAAAAAAACTTATATAAATTTAAATTTTGAACATAATATAGTCAACTTGTATAAATTTTGCTGGGTAAATTACTGAGATAGAGAATCAATAGAGACAACAAAATGACAAATTAATTAAGGGTCAATTCTTTTGTGTAATAAGTGAGAGTAACAAAGTTTGATATTTAAACGGGTTAATATTAACAGGTCAATGTCCATTCATGAAAACTCTCATTTTAACATGTTATTATTACTTTTGTTTTTGGTTTTTTCTAACCTTTTGGGCTATAATTTGTTTTGAATGTATTCTTTTTTACATGTGTTTGGACCATGTAATGTGTTAGACTTAGACATAACACATAAGTTTCAAAGTTTTATAAAATGTTCTGTTTATTTAATATTTAGAAATTTTTGATATTTGATCGTTTGGTTGACAAACAAAGTATAATGGGTAAAACATGACACAATACTTTAAATTTACAAAGTTTAGGTCTATATATGCTAACATGATAAGTTAAAATATCATGTTTAAGTTTGGATAATTTTTTGGTGACCATAGTAAGGATAATTTTTTAGATAAGTTTACACGAAGATGAATAGGGTTTTTTATCCAAATACCACCTAAATTATAGAGAGTGTGCTCCCGTACCATCTAAACTTTTTTTTTTTACTATTTACCGCATGAAATTATCAATATGTGCCAATATGGCACCATTAGTCAATTTTTTGTTAAATCATTAATTTTTTTCTCAAACTTTTTAATTTAACCTCAAGTATAACAAAGAAAAACAAAAAAATTTTAAGAACAAATTAGGAAGTTTGAAAAAAAAGTTGATGATTTAACAAAAAAATTGACTGGAAGTGCTATATTGGTACATATTGATAATTTCATGTGGTAAATAGTAAACAAAAAAAATTTGGGTGGTATAGGAGCACACCCTCTATAGTCCAGGTGGTATTTTCATAAAAAAACCAGATGAATATACCTCACTAGCAAAATAAATCTAATTACATAAGTCAAGACTAATTTTCTCTTAAAATAATCCCATAAAATTGTAATTTGTCAAACTTTCCAACAAACAGTTGTTAATGGTGAGCTTTTCTCTTATCTTCACTATTATAAACTTAAGAGACACTTTTGTCGTTACAGGTTTCATTAAATTTTAAATTATCATAAATATTCTTCATTCAACCAAATAAATATAGATATAATTGTAAAATGTAAAAATTAAAATAAAATTATAAAAATAAAAAACACCTCACTATCTTAAAAGGTGGAAAGAGTGATGATAATTTATTAAAAAATAAAAATATAAAAAAA
>QANT01003746.1:0-19362 GCA_003254885.1 Purshia tridentata | reverse complement strand
ATATATATAATGGATATGATAACAGGCATGGTGGGTGAAAACCCAGTGGTGATCTTCAGCAAGAGCTCTTGTTGCATGAGCCACTCCATCAAGTCCCTCATAACTGGGTATGGGGCAAATCCGACGGTGTACCAGCTAGATGAAATCCCAAATGGCCAGGCCATTGAAAGAGCTCTGGTTCAGCAGCTAAAGTGCCAGCCAAGTGTGCCAGCAGTTTTCATAGGCCAACAGTTCATTGGTGGAGCTGAGCAGGTCATGAGCCTCCAAGTCAGAAACCAGCTTGTCCCATTGCTCTTGAGGGCCAAAGCGATTTGGCTCTGGGACAAAAATTGAATTACATTATACATTCCTCATCATGCATATCTAGCTATATATATATATGATCATATATATGCATGACACTAAACAATTAAGCTCAAATAATATATAGTTCGTCCAGGCAGCATGCAGGGCTGAATTTTTTCTTCTTGGTTGAAGAGGAGCTATCTTTATGTTTTTAGTTCATATTGTAATCTCGCTAAACTAGATATATGTGTTAAATAAAGGTAGACACCGGTTGGTTGAAGAGGAGCGATCTTTATGTTTTTAGTTCATATTGTAATCTCCCTTAACTAGATATATATATATGTTAAATAAAGGTCTCGGATTGATTAGTACTCGATGGTGTACGTACACGTGACTGCATGCATGCACTGCGCTCAATTATGAATCATGCATGCCTGTCTTTAGTTTGCTCATCCTGATCCTCTTTTTAATTAGTAAAAGATTAACCTGTGATGCATGCAATTTAACAAATTGAGGGTGTTATGTTACTGAAAAATAGTATTAAACATAAGGGTCTTGTAGCAGCTTACAGCGACCTAGCTTTTATTTTGCTTTATGTTATTCTGGTCCTGAAACCACATCTTAAAATTTCTTTCTCCTTCACTATATATGTAGCAGGAAATTAAGGAACAGATAAACCTCAGTTTTAGAACAAAAGTAGAACAGAACCTCTGAGATTTTAAGTTAATAAACAAAATAGCCTTCCTTTTTCCATAATTAAAAAGTTTGAAACAGTAATTGGGGTCGATCGATCAATTGCAACATTAATCTTGGAAAATATAATGAACACTGGGAAAAACCATCTAGATTTGTACAAACATTCAGTAAACACTGTACACTAAACTGAGAATCTAAGATCCAGCTAAGAATACAACTGTGAAATGTCTTTATCAATGTCGACTCACTGTGACCACAATCTATCATCTTCTGTAAAAGAAGGAATATATAGACAATTCGCTAATCAGCTTTTGAAACCAAACAAAATAAAGCATTTCCTTCTTCTTATGATAACATAACAAAAAAAATCAAGAAAACAAATACATGCACTGCCCATGCACTGCCCATTGATAGCAGGTTCTGACAAAAACAAGTGGAGCCTTTCTTAAAATTTGATAAAAATGACTCTCCAAGGAGGCACTAAGGTGCTTATTAAGGTGCTTATTAAGTATTTAACAAAATTCTGATTGTCCAATTACCCATGAACAAGGTATTGACAAGATCCTTCACTTTTCAATATAATCTTTTAAGAAGGGATTTCTCTGCTCCAGGGTTGCATTGCGTCGCCAGCTCAACACTGCCTGACGAACCGTAGCATTTGCCTTGCGAATCTCTTCAGCAGAGAACTTGTGTTCTATGATTCCCAAAGGTCCAGGCTGCAGCACCTTTATCACAGTTTCCATCTCTTGCTCCAGCTGCCTGTGCAATAAGGAACAATAACATAGATTACAAAAGGAGCTTGCACAAATATATACGAATAAAGACATCAAGTGCACAACTGAACATCCAGCAGAAACATCACTCCATTGTCTGTGAAAAGATGATAGCAAAAGCTTAAAACACATAACATGCAGTCATGACGCCAGCAGACCATAAATCCAGAAGTACAAATGGTCATGAATTCCTCAATGAAACCCTTCATATTCCATAACCAAAAACAGAGATAAAATCATAAATGGGTACACAGTTACTCTACCACAGAGCAGCAACAATTTCAACTTGGGGGTTGGACCAATGGGCCAATCTAGATCACTCAGTTCAAGCTATAAAACATGATATCAAAGCATCATTCCAAAGGTGCGAAAGTTATTTACTTTTTCCCCGTTCACATAAATATGAGCAATTTAGATGCATATGTATTGTGACATTACAAGTACTACCCATTATATGACAGAAGAAATTTTGTCAAAGAACCATGGCCAATGCCCATCTGGGTCTTCTTGTGTATCTTTTCAGCATAACACCAAATCATCCTAACAGTATAAGATTTACAGAAACTGAATCCTAACCGAGGTTCAAATTCAATAGCTTCAGTCTTTCCGATTTGAACCAGCCAAAAAGAAAAGAAATTCCGGTTACTTATAGAGAAGCTCAATAAAGCTACAAATTGGTTCAAGGGTGATCGATTTTAGACCCTAATCATTCGTGATCAAGTTGTTCGGTAACAAATAGACGTCTAATAGGAGCAGAATATTTCTAGAATCACTCTCTATCTCTACAATTTTCTCGGCACCCAACAGAGCAGTAGAGGAAGACTGATAGGAAATACCTGAAAAGTCTAGAAAAGGGCAACGACCTGGACATCTCTCTCTCGTGGAAGACGCGCCGTTTTGTGTTCTACCACGGTTGCAGTTGCACGCAGACAGACCTTTCTTCAAGATCCTAAACGGCGTCGTTTATAGGCTATAGCTCCCTTAAAAACGCGAAGTGACAAATTAGTAAATATAGATATCAATTAAAAATATAGTTAGTTAACGACTCTGCTGGGGATCGAACCCAGAATCTCTGGTTCCGTAGACCAGCGCCTTATCCATTGGGCCACAGAGTCAACGTATGATTTTGTTGTCAGTTACACTAATAAAGAATACTGAGACCAGTAACATATTCCAAAGTAGAACACTTGGTCTAGGCCCAGCCGTTTGTTTGGGCTGAAATATACAAGCTGATGAGCCAGCCTGCTAAAATTAGCTGTATATGAAAACGTGTTAACAGACCAATTATTATTACAAGGATTGGTTACCTACCACTACAAGAAAGGGGATATTTGATCCCAAACTTGATTGTAAAGCATTATGGTCCCAAACTCGATTGTAAAGCATTAGGGTCCCAAACTCATGTCACTGTTCTTGAGTTAATGAGTTTGGTCCTGGTCAAAACTCAAAAGGAAGATGCATGAACCAAAACCAACCTCACTCATTTTGTCCAGCTCAATCCGGATCCAAAGTACCCCACAAACCAATGCAAGCTGATAATGTCACACTAATGTAGGTCATACAGGGTTGTGACTCATCACAAATAGTTGTCTAACATCACACATGATTTCATCAAAAGTGAAATCGTTTGCCTTAGAAAAGACGGACTTCATCAAAAGTGAAAGGATTGATCTCATGAATACAAGTTATAGAACAAATAGAATCAAAGTACACACAAAAACTGTCAAATTGAGATTAGAAAGAACCCACCACACTAGTTTTATAATTATATTAATACAGCAGTACTATACACTCTTGTAGTTGTATATATATTCACACTCCTAGATTGTCATGAAACAGAATGACGCCTTCGCTTCTGAAATGGAAACCGGGTGTCTGAACTTGCCTTGCCCCCTAGGGGCTTAATACTATTGATCCTGAACAATGTATTGAGCTTGCTCAGCTTTTTGGTGAATGATTTGAATAGTTTATTGGCAGGGTGGGACTTCACAAGCTCCTGTTTCATTGAAACATGGTCTTTTTCCAAGTCTGTGAGCCTCATTCTCATTCTTGCTACTTCAAGCTTCAACTCTCTGTTCTCTCTTCTAACTGATGCATAGTTGTCTCTTGGGGAGATAGCTCCGCTACCAGCACCACTGCCTGATCGTTGAGGGAATTGGGTACCATTTATTGCCCCAAAGAAGAACTGGTTGTGCCCCCCATTCATTGCATTCCTAAGCCTGATTTGCTCAAAGTAGAGCACCTGCACTGCCATCTGTACTGGTAGCCTCTCATTCTGTGCTGCATGACTGCAGGCTTCTTGGGATAGTTTCTGGCAGTCAATAGTTTTGCATAGCCGGTACCGTTCGGAGTCTTTGATATTTGGATGAACCTATAAACAGAAACACATGCATATTGGTGTTCAAAATATTGGCGATCAAAATATAGTGGAAAATTGTAAATGAAAAAACAGATAAAGATTAAGTGACGCATACTTTGAGGAAGATATCCACAGCTCTGTAGAGTCCATCACTTATTATTCGAGCGTGGTCTGGAAGTAATTCTGTTAGTGCTATGAACTTTGACGGCAACAAGTTTGAGTCCAGTGCAACTTCTGCAAGATAATTGTCCAGTAACTTTGATACCTTCAGGATTGAACTTTGTTTAGGAGATCCAGGGCTGTCAAAATCGTAAACCATTTCGCTTTCATCCCTCAAGTGATTATCTTCTTCATCGTCCTCATCCAAGTTCAAAAATATGGAAAAGATCCTCAGAATAGTATCTGTATCATAGATTGTGCTGTGATTGTTGCTTCCATGTGAATTTGATGGGATTAGGATGTCTTCAAGAATTGCCTGATCCAGTTGCAAACCAATCCGCCTCTCCAAATCGGACCTGCAAGAAGTGGATGCTGATGCTGCAATTGCAGTTTTCAACAGACTCGAAAGAAACGCCATTGGAACTGGACTCTTCCTTGATTGTGTTGGTAGTAAACTAACTATAGCTTCAACAATGACCCTTTGTTTCTTTTGTAGTTCTAAATCCAAGATACTTCCTTTTACCAATTGGGTATCCCTGACAACAAGACCTTGAAGGGAATTATGGGCATAATTGATCAAAATCTTGCTTATCATATCCTGCTTAAGACCCTTGGTTTTCACTGCAGATAGAACCCTTTGGAAGAAATCAAGGCTAAGTACTGTAAGTGCTTTGCCCCACCAGTCTGAGGGTGTTTCAGGTTCCATTATTGGAGCTGCTTTTGCAGGAAAGTTGTGGTCAAGTTTCAATAAGCCAGAGGTGAGCTGCTCTTTGCAAGCATTGTTTGCGATTGCATTGATAAGCCTGCTAACCAGGTTGGTTTCTTCTGCTGTGGGCAAGAGGGTTTCACAACGATGAAGAACTGATATTGATTTCGATATGTTTGTTAGCACCATCTCCTTTAGATAAGCTTCAGTTCTGGTTTCCAGGTTTTTGTCAGCATACTCTTCTGTCATTTCCAGGAAATGGGCTACACAACGGAGCATAGCAACATTTGCTTGTGTAATCTCAGCATTGACTCCATAGCAGAACTTTGCAGCTAGCTCAAATGCCTCCGGCCCACCCGGAACAGAAGAGAGAATTATGCGTGAAACTTTTGAATCTTTTGCTTCAAGCAACAGTTTCCGAATCCTTCCACTCCGAGAAACTAGAGGGAACTGCACCATTATATTACTAAATTTTTTAGTGAAGTTCTCTTTCCTTTCCTATTAATAACTAGATCATTAGTTTTACTTTACAATTCAACATTATATAAGTTTAAGCACAATACAGAGCTCCTTACACAAGCATAATCAATGGTTATTTTGCAACTGAAACAATAACATAATAGAAGTTAATTGAACAATAGTGTTAGTAGTGCTGAACCAATTTGCCTCACCTTGTGAAGTGCAAAGCTTGATGCTCCTATTTCGACAGTAAGATCACTAGAGACATCAGAGATTGGCCTGCGAGATAAAAATTTCGTTGAAATGGACTTACAGAGACGCAAGAAAATTAAAATCTGAGTCATAATTTAGAATTGCATGCATACATGTTGATAGTTACAAACATATCAGCAACCTTGCAGGAGCTTCTTCTATATGTATCCATTGAAACATACATAATTGAGTAGAGAGTTTAATCTATGTACAGTGAACACCTCAAACCTATGGCCATTGTAATTTCGTGATTTGATTTAAATGGCCCGGACATGAAAATTGATGACTCAATAATTGCAAAATGAATGGAATATTGTACAGGCAGGAAGGTTAGATATGGCAAGGATGAAAAGTTGATTTGAAGTATGCAGAACTTATTGTGCTCTAGAATTGGAACCAAGTTGCCTAATTCACCGGCCTGCAAAGACACAAGGGCACCAGATGGGTCCCTTAAGATTAATCAGCTAGCTGGGTTGGAATTTGTTGCTATCCTTAGCAAAGCTAGAAGGTTTGTTATACTCGGTGAACAATTGTACGACTTATTTGAGGGCCTACAGATTGTAAAGGGGCAAAATAATTGATCTGCAGACATTAACTGCGGTTGGAAATGTTGATAGTGAAGTATAGAATATATATGGACATCAATCAGCCAACTCCTCGTGCCATTGTCGTTTTAATTTAAGACTGTCATAGAGAGTAAGGTCACAGATTTTATGGTGTACTATGAAAAGTTATCTTTTATAAATTTGGGGGGCCTCAACTCAACTTAGGATAATTTGAAAACCCAGGTCCTGTTTTGGACAACTCAAATCCCAAAAAAGATGCATGATGAATTCTGCTAAAAATGGTGGCACCACCAAGCTAATGCCTTAATGATAAGTTGAAAATTACCATGTGATTAAAAGCTAGAGAAAATCAAGATAAAATTCAAAGCCACACCTTCTGGTTTGCTTTCTATATGTTTTACTTTCGCATTGGCCTTTCAAATGCTTCTTGAACCATTAAAACAAGGTTCTCAGAGAGCAGTGCCGCTTGAGATCGAAATTCACCACATTTGATGGAGGAAAGTGGTGAATTTTCTAGCTTGCAACTAGGTAACAATGCATTGCGGGTAATTAATTAAAAGCTAGCTAGCTTAGCAGAGAATAGGGGAAGGTTACCATTCAGTGGCATGCCTTATACTGGAACTTGGGCGAAACGACCTCTTCCCTGAAATGCTAGGCTTCAACTCACCAATGGTGACCACACCCATCTTTCCTCAAACACCTTCTATCCAGAATTCCCAGTACTGAAACTTCTGCAACACCAATCCCACTACCAAAGTTCACAGTGTCACTCTTTCAGTAATATAGGTACTGCCCACTAACAACACATCTCAGTTTTTCAGTTGCATATATTACAAATCATTCATTTTTCTGACAGATTGTTTGAGGGCCTCTCTGAATGCTGGAGTGAGAAGAAAGTCACATGAATCCGTGCAGGAACAAAGGGGGTGTGATGACTTTGAAAAAAAATACTTTAATGAGTGTTTATAATGAGCTTAATATCAAAAAGTCAAGGAACTACTGTTGCTGCAATGGCACTTTTCGGTGAAAGGTAGTGAGGAAGTGACCTTCTTTTACATGGTTTTTGTTTTTCTGAGGAGTTTGCAGGAATCGTGAGGGGTTTGCAGTGCTTTTGGGGGTTGTAATCATGGCTAGTGAAAGCTACCCACATAAAGCTTTGCTTAAATTAAGCCTCTATTATGTGTAAAGCTAAACTAAAGTGGAAATTAAAAGGAGGAGTTGGCTTACATGTTATAATGAGAACCACAATACATCCACTTAAACTATATTAATCAGAGAAAATTTGTAGTCTAATGTCAGTCTTTGCAGGTATTCTTGCATGTGTATCTTATTCTTGTTGCTTTTTTATGAAAGTTTCACAATGTCACAGGCTCAACTGGTCAAGGCTACTTTGATTTTGACATCTGTAGGCTTTGTATGGGGTTAACCGCGAAAAAGTTTTAGATACAACGATGGAATTATGTCATAATGCTAAGATAACCATAAAACAATCTAATTTAGTTATGTGTATGCTATACGATTTAAAATTTAAATGATATATGTCGTTTCAATAATGTATATTTAGTATTTTATGATTGGATTATTATCTCACATCCTTATAATAATAACATGATTATAATTGAAAAAATTAATGATATAGACACATATAACATACAAATATATTTTTAAATATTTAACTTTAATAAATTTATTTTTACATACTAAAATATAAATTTGTTAAATGTGTTCAAAGTAAAATCACAATAAATGATAGCACCACATTCTCCCATTAAATTTTACTTGTGCTAGCAAAATACATACATATGTGGTCAGTGCTCTTAAGTATGACAGCTGTGGAATTCATCATGGCCTAAGATTGCGTCGATCAGGTGGTAATGATGAACCCATCAATTATTTCTTTTGTGTTGCTGGATGAACCCAACAGTACGTTTTGTAATCAGATATCATTCCATTCATTTAACCTTGCAACCCAAAAATTATGAATTGGATTCTTTCTTTCTGAACCGAGCAACACACTGTGGTCTTGAGCCATTTGTGCAGAGAAACCTCTTACCTGTTTGGTTCAACATTGTTGGAATCCTGGTTCAACATTATTGTTTATTCTAAGAAAAAAAAATGCCCACTTCTGAGTTCTGACCTGTTTGGTGTTTCTTGAAAAGGGTTGTGAAAAGTAATTTAAAAATTATGAAAAGAAGTAGCATCAGGAAGTTTAAAGCTGCTGCACCTCTATCTTCACACTGTTATTATAGTCTTTGTTTGTGTTGTTGGCTAATCAAAATGTCATAATATATAGTTTTATAAACTCTGAGGATAATAATGAAACTGCAGCTTGAAGAATCAATTATATGTGGAACTTGCCCCAGATTATAAAAATGGCATTGTTTATGGAATTCTGAAGTTGCCACTGCAGGCTACAGCTGCCTCATCAAGATTTCACCTTTTGGTTTTGCAATAAGTGGACCTAGCTAGGTGATTAGCTATGCATTGGGAATCTTTTTCATTAGTTTAATTTCTATATTTGTGAACCCTGTAGCTCAAGAAAAGTTGTTGGCATCAGATTTTAAGAGCTTGGATCTTTCTTTCTATGTGGGCCAAAAGGGTGTCTTTGTGTTGTGACCCATGAGGGTGAAAAGGGACTTTGCATCATTGCTGCAGTTGAGGAAAAGGGTGTGCCACTGATTATTTAGGGCCAAAAATGTGAGCCCACAATTTTAAAAACTTGTGGAGAATGAATGATAGTATTTGCAGCAAGCATGGCATTTGTACTGATCGAACGTGTGGCTGGGTGGGTGGATCATAATGCTGCTTGGATTAATATTAACCATTGTATTGATCGAATGTCATACGACCCCATTTCAATAACACTCATCCCCTTTGAATTATCATCTTACCCACTAAACAATGAATTGGTGATCGAAGTGGGGTTATTTCGGATATAAGCACAAGATCAGTACCAAAAAAAAATCGTAACGGTAAAGAATGTATTCCTACCATAACAGCTCATTATAGGTTGATTTCTAGGATAAAAGTGACCCAAAAGAGGTTAAAGTTAAGCTATTTGCTACTTTTGTTCAATGTGGTAAACGAGCACCATTTTTAACCTGGGTTTTACCATAATGTCAATGATGACAGCTTAGAATGCTATTAACCATCACAATCAAATTTCATTCAAACAAACTTTAAATTAAGGTGAAGAAAAGCAAAAGACCAAGATAGTCATGGGTTGACCAAAATCTCATAATTTCAAAATTTAAGGATGAGTGTCTAAAGAAATTGGGTGTTTAGAGAATCACCCTAAATAAAACTGTTTGTTTTCAAGTTTCAACTTGGGCAAGACATTCGATTGGGCCTGGCCCTTTCATCTCAATCTCGGGGTCAAAGAGTCAAGTTGGGTCAGGATAGTTCGGCCTAGTTTACTCACTCAAATAATTAATGCTTGACAGGGGGTTCTTGACCATTATTGCCTTAGTCTTACCCAAAAAAGACTTGGACCAGTGACCACTGTCGGTGTTGACTCTGCAACACCACCTCCTCAATTTCAAAAAGAGCAAACTGCTGCATACACAAATTCAAATAGCAGACTTCAGATACTCCAAAGTCTCAGTATGAGCTTCGCTAATGAAAAAATTTCACTGGCCGACATGATCAATAAAGCAGAGGCCCCACACTACCAATTATTGGTAAATATTGTGAATTATTTTCTTTTGCTGAAGCTTTTTATTGGTTAGAAGTAAAAGGCTACAATAATAAGGAATTGAATCATGGAATGGGTTCTAAATGAAAAAAATATATTAATAATAATAATAATTTCATTCGAATAGGACCAATAAGTGCTTGCACACATGATATGAGAGTTTTATTGGTCCTAATGTAACCTATCTTGCCACGTGCCAACTTCAAGATTCACCCAACAACGAAACTTCATGGATTGGAGTTTGGACTCCAGATGATCGTAAATTGAACAGACAGGCAAGAGAAAAGCATGAAAGATAGCTGCGACACGTGAAACAAACTGATGACACTTATAATTTCATAAATGACAAAGACATACAAGCTTCAAAGTCAAAGGGAAAATTGCGGGCTTACTTCATTTGATTGCTATTGCTCTCTACTATAATTACTTGAAAGAGAGAAGTACATATGGGATTTGATATTGCAGCTTATTTGGAATCATATTGATTGCTGTATATAGATGGCACAAGTATCAATAGCATCCGTCCTAGTGTGGGCTAAACAGAATTGGTTGACAAGAACATGACTGAAATATGAAACCTTTGCACAGTTGACCATTACACATTTACCGACATCTATAAACAGAAAGAGGAGGCTGGTGAAACCGCACCGGGAGATCATGAAGAGTGACTTTTGGGTATTACATTAACTCGAGCGACGAGCCTCGCTGCCTTGTCTTGTGCTTCTGTTATTGCTTAAAGGGACAGAAGTCTGACTTGGCAGTTGAACATCAGACAGTGATACCGACCCACTTTGAGAAAAAATCAATCCAACTGAACTACTTGAGGTGTTCCCAGAAGAAGGCATTCTAGTTGAATAAGTTTCCTTTTTGGAACCAGAAATTAGTTCAGGCCGAAGCTCCGAAGATGAGGATGAAGGAGCCAGTGTAGCCAGCAAAGACCCAACTGGGTATGGAGCAACAGGCATATCAACAAGAGATGAAGCTGAGGGGCTGTACCTCACGGTCCCCATTGGATGATCGAATTTGCATGTAGATCCAAACTTGCAATACCCATTTTGCAAGTAGAATGTACAAGGTTGCACCCCCTGTTTTTCAAATATGAAATGAACTAAAAGTAAAACTCCCAAACACAGGCACTTGTAACATTTTCAGCATTGTATTCTCAACATTAAAGAAATCTCAAAAGGAATGAGTAATACGCTAGCTGCTCAACAAATCAATGCCATGAATGGGAAGAATAGATCTAAAACAAGGTAAATGAATAGAAAAAGAAGATTGCATAATTCACAAGTTAATGAATATATACTGTCATCATGCACGATCTTCATGCTCATAGTCATCAACATAGAGGCATAAAACACTATTGGAAAAAAAAAAAACATTAAAACCGTGTAGCTGCAGAATCATGCTTCTGATACAAAGAGGCAAAAAAATTTGTAAAAAAATCATAATGATAAAAAAAAATTTTAACCAGAGGCAAAATTTGTTTGTGAGTTACAATATAATATGTTACATATCGTCTGTTTCCAACATTGATATTGAATTGCACCATAACATTAACTACAAATTCCTAAATGAACCATGCAACTGGACTTACACCAATGACCAATCAGATTCGTACAGCAGCAAGCATCAACTTGAAACAGACTCTTGTACATAATATATCCTTTATAAAAGAAGGTTCTGCTAAGGAGGCCAAAGGTGAAATAGCATCCCTGCCCAATTTTATGAATATCATCTTACCAAGGAAGTCAATTATGCATAATTCTAAATGCGCTACCAATATTCCACAATCCCCTAACAACAGAACTTACTGTTTAATCAATAAGTAGAAGAAAACAACTGTTGGGTCTATCAAATTCGATAACCAAGTGAGTAAGAGTTCAATCACTTCTAATATTAAAAATTTTAAAATTTAAAGACTCAAAAGAAAAACATATAACAACTTTTCATACCGGACGGATGGGAAGACCAATTGGACTAAGAAGACAATTTGTCCTTGGTGCAACCCGATCCCGAGGATGATGAAACCGACAGGATGGTCCAAATTTACAGTCCCCAGTTTTCAGATAATACTGGCATTCAGGTTCACCAGGCCTCTCTGGGAAGGCATGTTCATTTGGGCTGCTGCTAGAAGGGCCAACAGAAGAGGATACAGAGGTATAAGGTCTTGCAAGTGCATTTGTGGGAGAAGAAATCTGTGTAACTCCATACAAAGAAGTTGCTCCAACTGTGGGTTGAGCTCCAGGAGATAGTACAGGGCTTAGAGGTGCCTGCACCAAGTAAACCAATTACGTATAAGTAAGGAATATCAAACAAATCTTAACCTGAATAAGTTTCTATCATACCGAATAAGGACTCCAACCCTGGATAGGAACAACTCCCGGATTAATCAAAACAGGACCATAAGCCCCTTGCACATATGAACCAGGTAATAGTGGAGGCCTAGCCACCCTCAAACCAGTGGATGCCCCTCCAAATTGTTCTGGCATAGGAACAGAAGGAGACTGCACCGATGGATAAAATTGAGGTGCAGAAGCCGGTATTGTTGTTCCAGCAGGTTGTGGGTGGTGGAATTTACAGGTTATACCAAATTTGCATTGCCCCGTTTTCAAATAGTAGGAGCATTCATTCTCACCCTGTTATATTTGAAAAAATGTAAGCCATGTATATCAACAATTTCTCAAAATTCTACACACACATGTACATGTGTATTGAGAGAGAGAGACAGAGAGAGAAACAGAGAGAGAAACAGAGAAAGACAGAGGAGAGGAAATAAGAAGAGAGAAAACTCAAACCGGTCGTAACGGGTATCCATAAATATTTAGTGGAGCTCGGCTCAAGGATCCACCTCCATGTTTCGGATGGTGGAACTTGCAGGACGCACCAAATTTACAGGTCCCAGTCTTTAAATAATACTGCACATTAAGCAACAAATGCCATAATCGAACATCAAACTTCAAAGTCCAAACAAATAAATAAGTAATAGAAAAAAATTTGTCGCAAAGTTTCCAGATCTACGTTGTGATTTCATATGCTCAAAGCTTACAATAGATCACAAAACAAAAGCATACCTGACATACAGGTTCCCCAACTCGCTCTGGGTAGTCCCCTGTAGCTCTTACAGCTGCCACAACCTGATTCTCGCATTAAACCCAAAAGAAAACCAAATTCTCAAATAAGATCATTTCACTTATTGATAAACACAAATATTACGCCTAATATTTCATCAAATAAACATTAAGCATAAAAATAAAAATAAACATATAATTCAAAATTTTATCCCCTTTTCTCTTCCTCGTCTTTCTCAGCAAACAAACAATCAGCCAGTTTTGGACAAAGGGACAACAAGCTAACTATATCGAAACACTTTATGAAAAATCAAAACAACCTACATTCCTATTGCATTAAAGCACCTATAAGCTTCAGTACTCGAATATATATCAAAAACCCACATTAAAGCAACAATGAAAAAGCTCATTAACCGACTTTAATGCAATTAATTTACAACCAGCAAGAACTTACCGCTGCACGGTCACGAGGATGGTTGTACCGGCACCTAATACCATATCCACAGAACCCAGTTCGCATGTAGTAGACACAGTTGGGGACGCTGGGTCGCTCCGGGTACGATTCGTTACTAGTCAGCCCCAATTGCCACATTTGTTCTGCAATTCACCCCAAAAACAAAAACCAAACCACAAAAAAACCCTAATCAAACCCCCACATTACCGAAATAACACAAAACCCTAAAAAACCCATTTTACCAAATTGCCCAAATCGAACTCAAAACACAAAAAAAAAAAAAGGGAGACGGAGCAGGTAATGGAGTACCTTCGAGGCCGGTCTCGGCAGCTCCGGAGCTCCATTCCTGGTTGGACCCATTTCTGGCGGGGCTTCGTCCGTACAACTCCATGAAAGAAACGGGTCTCTCTGTACACCCCCAGCTACTGTTGCGAGAGGAGGAAAGCGGAAAAGGGAAAACTGTACACGATTTCCACAACCCTTCTAGAGTGCCCTAGAAGGATCGGAGAGCTCGATCGAAGTGGGATAGAGTAGCCAAGGGAAGATAGAGAGACGGTTTCACAGTAATGGAGACAGAAGGCCTTCGCTATCTTTCTCTCTAAAAGAGACCGTATCCGTACGGTCTGGTATTTTGGCCTTTTGGCTTCACACACACACACACTCTCTCTCTCTCTTTCTCACATTTTGTTTTCGTTTCTTTTTTTATTTAATTTTTTGAAACACTTGGACTATGTGTTTCCCAAACCTGCCAAATAAAGCGCACCTGGAAAGGGTTAGCTTTTGGTTTTGGAACCGACGCTGTGGACATTGGAAATTACGTGGCGGCCCTTGAGGGTTCAGACATGGGAGATGTGAAAGTGCTACCCGATTTGGCATTGTATGGTGGGGACGAAACTGTCATTTTAGATTTGGAGTGAAAATGTGAAACAGCCTTGTGATTGGCTTGGTTTTTCCTGAGCCATGCAACCAACCAAGCAAGCCAGAAAGCATTTGAGTTAGACTTGGAGTTAGTCACTCAGACTGATCAACAAAAAATTAGTATTTGTAATTTTGTATCGTACGGCGTTCGGTCGGAAAGTGTTGCTACCAACAACAAATTGGCGCTAAAATCTAGCTTAGAATGTGCGAGATGAATAATGACTCGTCTCTATTATTAGGGATTATATCATGCATATATATTCAAAATGTCGTCGTTTAAATATCCATCCATTTAAACTTTAAAGTATTTATAAATTGCTTTAAATGTACTACGATTGATATATGGTGAAACGATAGTTCAAAACTTCATATTAAGGATGAGATTTAAGATTTCCTAGAAAGAGAGGTCAAGGGAAAGTCATTGCATAATCAATCTACTCACCTTCCCCTTCCCTTTTGGTAGAGAGTGAATGAATTACATGAAATCTTAATTATAAAAATTCAAAGGCAAGTGTTATGGGCACTCAATTCAACTCACGTCACTCCACATTGTGAGTGTGCAAAGTTTATAAAATATTCACTTGGGAGTGCTATAAACTAAACAATGAGGGATATCAATATTGTCCTAATCAATTATATAAGAGAACATGATTGAGTTTTCTTTTTACCCTAGAGATCAAATAAGTTAATCAACATATTTAAGTTTAAGTAGTAGAGTAGCGCTCATCTATAACAAGCTAAAATAATTTACTAATCTAGCCAAGTCGAGAGAAATCAAGTGAACCAAATTGAGTCTAGTTGATTAGTTAGTAAAGGGGAGCCAAATCGAGTCTTGTCGATTAGTTAGTAAAAGTAAGCGAAACAAGTGTGTATCTTCTTTTGAGTAAATGCCTCGTTAGTTTCAGTTTTATACCACTTTTTCTTTCCTTTTGTTTTAAAACATAAAAAATCGTCCAACCTTTTCCTTATTGATAATGTTATTTTCCAAGCATAATTAAAGAAACAAACTTCTAAATAAAAAAATAAAAAAAAACACTATAACTTATCTCATCCCTCCCACACCCAAAAAAAAAAAAACATTATAACTTATTTGGGTTTGTAAATTGGGGTTGGCCTATACACCTGTGTTCGAACCCTCTTCCCTCCCTTGTTAAAAAAAAAAAACACCTTATTTGGGTTTGCCACATATATATTAAGGTTTTTAAGAAAACCCAAATATACGAAATAACTTTGGATGTGTATACAATGCTAATAATGTCAAAGTACGTAAAACAATCTTAAAATGACTATGAGTATGACATGGGCCAAACACAACATGAACACAAACACGAAATAAGTTTGAACTAAACACTACTTATTTACCATTTTTATTTTTACTTTAAAAACTATTTAACAAAGAAATCAAAATTACAATAAAAAAAATTAATTCATAAATTATAAAAATAAACCATGAAAAAATGAAATGAAAATAACCCGTGAACTCAACCAATTTAAGATTGATATGTCTTCCTTAACGAGGGCAACCAAATTTTATTAATTGGTGGGAGATGATGGAGAACATACTCGCCCTCTACTTGTTATGACCTTACTTGAATTTCATAAAATCATGGTGACACGTGCTAATGAAGTGTAGAATTGTGTGTAGAGGGGGAAAATCCTTTTGATCACAATTAAATTGTGATAAAATAAATAGCAAAATATAAGAGTACTTTATTAATAAGCCACAACTTATTATATTTTTTAGTCATAAACCCAAACTTTAAATTTATTTATTTTTAAGCCACAACAAAATATAATTCTTTATAAGTAAGCCACAAAAACATTTTTAAGCATAGAAAAAAAATCAACTATAAAAATATAAAAAACAAAAAACAAAAAATTCTTAAGAAAAAAATTAAGTAAAGTGTAATTCTACGAAATTATAAAGTGTAACTCTTACATACGACGTTAGAACAAAAAAATTAAACTAAAGTGTAACTCAACAAAAACCTTATACTTTAGAAATAAAATAATTACACTTAAAATCATGACAATATGTATGAGTTACACTTTTCAAATGAATTACACTTTTATTTTATGTATTATGTAACTTTCTCTCTCTTTCTCTTCCTCGCTCAACATGACAGTAAGCGACTTCTATATTTCATATCAAGGATAAATTCCTTGATGATTTATTTCCATGTAAACATGAGCAATTATGTATTTAATAGCTGTTTAATTTCTTTTGGCTAGCTACTCTCCATTCTCATACATTTCTTTTTCAATTGGTTGCCCCGACTCATTGCTGCCATTATCTTAATACAAAATAAGTAAATAAAATCAATAAAACAACACAAACCTAAAATTAGCAAACAAAAAACAAAAATTTAAACCTTGAAACTGAATATTCTAAATCACTAAGGTACTGATGTGATGAAGCAATCAATATCACAAAGTTTTATTCGATTTCTCAATAACCGAACAATATAAAAAGTAAAAAACTGAGTTATGCAAATTCAATTATTCAACTACCTTGATTAAGTTCCTGAGGTACAAATTGAAAGGGATTTGAATGCTGCAGCTTGTCATAATAGTGAGATAGTATGCAAACCAAGGTACGGTAATTAAGTTTCGCTCCTGAGGTGTCTTCGACGATAAGGAGGGAAAGAGATTAGAGTTTGGGATGGTTTCACTTTGGGATTTCTCTATTGTTCCAGAGGTTCCTTTTCTTCATAAACTCTATAAAAGTGGGTTTTAAATAAAATAATGGCTTAAAAATAAATAAATAAATTAAATGTATATGTTTATGACTTAACTGGAATTAATTTAGTGGCTTATCACTAATTTATCCAAAATAGAACAAGTTTTCAATTTCAAATGATTAAATAATTTTTAATTTATTTAATTTGTATAGAGGTAACTCTATATAAAGATTAAAAGAATTAACAACTTTGATCATAAAATTACAATACTAAATAATCCTAAAAATATTCTAAATAAGTTCACATAAGCAAAAAATGAAAAAAAAAAAGAAGATGAAGGAGAAAGAGAGTGTCTATGCATATAAAATAACGTGACTGTTACTGTTAGTTACCAGTTGGCCAAAATTATGAGATAAGGTGTTGCTTATCTTTAAACACATTGAAGCTGAAAGGTGAAGGCTGGGCCAGCTGTTGTGATTCTACTCCAAGCGTCAAACAGGCCCAAGCTCCACATGGCCCTCTCTACATTTTCATCACCTCCCCAGTCCCACACATGGCAGCCATTGCAGCAATTCCTTTTGAACCGTCATCAACCTTCTCGGCTTCTTCTCCTTATATCTCTTCTTTGTGTCTCCACAATAACAATTCTATGCTCAAAAGGCTTGTTCTCTCTTCTTCATCTCTGCATCGCTTCCTCTCTCAACCAAAAACCAAACTATTATTGCCCTTACACTCAAGAACAACAAACCCATATCCCATCACTCACTTTCCCGCACTGCCCTCTCTCATTTTTCGTCGACACATTTACGCTTCCAAGCTTCTGGCCATGGCTGAACAGATTTCCAACCCAACTTCGCAGTCTCACAAGCACACCAATCGCCTCGCTGCTGAGCATAGTCCCTATCTTCTTCAACATGCCCACAACCCGGTATGGAATTCTCAATTCTCCTTTGAATCATTTTGGTACTGCTCTGTTTGGTTCCGCGAATTCATGGTGGAGAAGAGAAACTGTAGTTAATCTTGGGTTATGATATTTGGAATGGGAATGAGTTATTTGCCATAATTGATCTGAATTTTTCATTTTTTTTCATTTTTCTTTTGTTTACTGTGCGACCTAAACTGGGCAATTTGACTGTGTCTGCAAGGTTGATTGGTATCCATGGGGTGAAGAAGCTTTTGCCGAAGCTCGAAAGAGAGACGTGCCCATCTTCTTATCAAGTAATTTATTCTTGCGTTTAACTACTACCCATGTTTTATGTTCTTTGGTAGTATCGGACTTGAGTAATGGCTGATATGTGATTCATTGCTTTTACATGCAAAGTCGGATACAGTACATGTCACTGGTAAGATTTCTTTATCCAGTATTGGAAGTTGATTAATCGACTATTGAATATCAAAGTGACAAATGAATGAGAACTAATTAGTTGGTGGGGAACTATGAATAAGGTGTCATGTTATGGAGGTCGAGTCTTTTGAGGATGAAGGCGTTGCCAAATTGCTGAATGATTGGTTTGTTAGTATCAAGGTGAGTTTAATTTGTTAGCCACATTGGGAATACGTTCTGCAGTTTGTGAATTCAATGACTTCATTTCCAAGTTGGTTAGTTATATCGGTTTCCGAAACGAACTTTTTTTTTCCTCTCAATTTAGTATTGTCATTGTGTGTTCCATTTTTCTAACATATCAGTACCGCAGGTGGATCGGGAGGAAAGACCAGATGTGGATAAGGTGAATAGTAATGTATTATAATAAACCTGTGATGTTACCATCATTGAAGCTATTAGTTAGGTCTTCTCACGTCTCATGTTATGCTATGTTCAACTATAAAGGTGGCCTCTGGTATGAGGTGTAGCACCTTAGTAATGTTCTTCTAAATCCTAAATTTACTTGCAGGTAAAGATGCATTTTGTTAAGGAGATTAACATTTGGGTTAGACTTCGTTTTAGATTGAAATCTTTCCTAGCCCAAATATAAGGAAGAAATAAAATATTTTTGAACAGTGGTTTATAGTTTGGGATGAAGTACTTCTACCATAAAAATAAAAGAATTTTTCACCATTTATATGAGTGTCGTGATATGCAGAGAATTTTTATTTATTTATTTTTTCATTTTTTGCAGGTATATATGACCTATGTACAGGCTCTGTACGGTGGTGGCGGTTGGCCACTGAGTGTCTTCCTTTCACCTGATTTGAAACCTTTGATGGGTGGGACTTACTTTCCCCCAGACGATAAGTATGGGAGACCAGGATTTAAGACTATACTTAGGTAAGGACCACACCCCCCCCCCC
>QANT01003743.1:0-10921 GCA_003254885.1 Purshia tridentata | reverse complement strand
GTTAATCGGAGAGCGGATTAGAGTGGGTCGGTAGCGGGTGAGTCGTTTAGGTATAGTGGAAATTAAAGAGGGTGAGGGTGAGTTTATATGCATGTCAACCTCCTAAAATTGAAGTAAATTATTTATGTATATACTTATGATGATGTTAATGACCCCCATTTCACCCATAAAAAAAGACTTATCTTCTCTCCAAAATATGGAAATAATGTTTCTTAAACAACATAAGTGAGGAAAGTGATAAATAAAGTAATTATATAAATAGATAATAATTTTACTAACCTTTGACTCTTGTAAAAGACATCCATCCTATTCCCTATATTCCATAATCGGTTAAACGGGTGGTGATGGGCGGTGAAGGAGGAAACCCAAATCTGCCATCGACTATTGGGTGGATCGGGTGAAGACTAAACGGGTGGCGGCTCGGGCAATAAGTGGTGGTGGGCGGGTTGATGCTCACCCCTATATATATATATAGATTATTCAGCCTATGTTATTATTATATGTAAGCTTGGGTCCTACTAGTTTAATGAGCATTTATGGCAATGGATTCATAACACTCGTCTTTATCCTTTGATACTTTAAAGCTCCCAAACCAAAGATAGCATCCTTGAATTCTTCCAAAACACTGGAGCCAAAAAGGAAGAATTCATTTCATCAATTACCACAGCCTTGACACTTGCCAATGCAGACTTCCAGCTCCTAGGACCATCACTTGTAAAAAAGGTATTCTAATAGTTCAACTTGATATTAGAGTTGACCTAATTTCTCTTATACTATTGGAGAATTAAGGCTTTTGTTTTAGATTATAGAGTTTGCTCCTTATATTTGGTTTAAGATTTTTCTATAAAAATTCATGGATTCTTGTGATTTCTATTATTACTGCTACTATTACTTTTACAAAGTTGTTATAGGTAGAATAAAAATTATTACATCTGTAATAAAAAATGTTTTGGTATCCTAAAGCCGGTAAAATTTAAACCCACATTAAATCCAATACTTCGAAAATGTACAGGATAAGAATCAGTTTCCAATTCAAGGTTAGATTTGCCAAAGTTCCACTAATAAGCCAACTTGTAAGGTTAGATTTGCCAAAATTTCTCTAATCAAGCCAATTTATAAAACCAAATAATCAGTTCCATGACCAAATACAGCAAAATATAAGAAACATGCACCCAAAGACCAATTATACCATCGAACCTCCACATAACTAATCCAATTTAGTGACCCTGCATACCTCTTCACCCTTGCCAGACACATTGTCATTGTCGTTGTTGGGCTTGGGCGGCACTGTGGGCTGCACAATGCAGAAAAAACATATGATCCAAAAGGTCCAACATGCAGAAAAAACATAAATAAAAAAAAAAACAGCTTGTTACTCGTTGTTGGGCTTGGGCGGCACTGTGGGCTGCACAGTGCAGAAAAAACATATGATCCAAAAGGTCCAACATGCAGAAAAAACATAAATAAATAAAAAAACAGCTTGTTACCACATCACCATCTTCATAAAATAAAAGAAAGCCAGTAAAATTTACACCCATAACAAATCCAATACTTCAAAATATATAGGAAAAGAATTAGTTCCCAGTTCAGGGTTAGATTTGCCAAAGTTCCACTAATTAAGCCAATTTGTAAGGTTAGATTTGCCAAAAGTTCTCTAATCAAGCCAATTTATAAAACCAAATAATCAGTTCCAAGACAAAATGCAGAAAAAATAAGCAACATGCACCCAAAAATTAATTATACCATTGAGCCACAACATAACTAATCCAATTTAGTGACCCTGCATACCTCTTCACCAGGTGTTTTAACTTACAGCCCAAAAAGACAAAGAATAGTAAACTAAAACCCAGCCAACCTGAATCTTAAGTTCCAGGCTTCCAGCCCAAATAAAATATATTGGGCTTCTATTTAAGTTTTTATTTGGTTACTGTTCATGCATCACTATTCAAAAATATATTGTCTTATGTTGTCAGCAATTGGTTTTTTCTTTTTATCAATTAAGATTTTCTTTCAAATGCTGATCTAGTTTTATATACCAATCATGAAAATTAATGTCTTCATCTATTCTTAGTAGGGACAATTAAACTCATTGTTGCAGGCTCAATATAGTACTATTTTTCAAAGATATTATTGTCAATATATGCATTTAAAAACAATATTGAGATCTATAAAGCTGAGAATAAATCAATAAAATCTTACTTAACCAAGTCTAGCTAATTAACCTGCTGAAGAATGCATTGGTTAAAACATTGCTAGAACCTTGGAGAATAGCTTTGAAAATCTTTAATATCTAAATAAGAAGTAAAAAATAAAAATAATTAAATGAAATATTATATATATATATAACGAGCAAAATAAATAAATATCATTTTTCCTTAGGTTATCGAATCTCTTTTTCAGGTTTAGGTTCAGGTTCTGACTCATCATCATATTCATGAAAGTTGCTACTACTACTTCTACAAAGTTGTTACGGGCATAATAAAACTTGTTATGGCTATTGTTGAATTGCTTTTGTTCTTGATTTTTTTTAAAAAAATTCTCAAAATCTATAATGTATTTTGCTATCATTTTCCTTAATTTTTAAGATTTTACCTAAAAATATATATTCTCTTATACTGTCTGTACTTAGTTTTCTTACTCATCGATTGTTTGGTGTTTATTTCTGCTTTATTAAGTATGATTTTTTTTAGTCTCAATAAATAGACTTTTGAAGATATGTTGAGGTCATGTGTATTGTGGTTCAAAGGGAAATTGAGATTTCCACTTACCATTGATGGAATTTGCCTACAATAATAGTTATCATTCAAATATTGGTATCGCTTCCTATGAGGCGTTATATGGCCGACAATGTAGAACGCCCATTTGGTGGGATGACGTGGGTGAGAGAAAACTAGTGGGACCTGAATTTGTTCAAATGACTGCAGATAAGGTACATATTATCATAAATAGACTGAAGGTGTCTCAAGATCGACAAAAGAGCTCATAGGAAGGACCTTGAGTTTGAAGTGGGTGATAAAGTTTTCTTGAAGTTATCACCACGGAAAGCCCACTACTACAAATTTGCTCATAGATATCACCACCATTATATCGGTTTCAAATGTAACGGATATAATAAATTGTATAATATCGTTTTAATTTTTTTGTGTCAAATACTGATATGTATACAATTTTAAATATCCTTAAGATTTTCAATTCGATATAATAAGTTTTGCCATTTTAACCCACTTAAAAATTTTCTGATATCTAAACAAAACACCCACTGTTCACAACTAATAACATGGACTTAGCACCCGATCCCTCAGTTCACCCACACTGAATACATGTCCTGTACACCACAAAGTTCACTCACTGCCACACCCACCCATTGTCGATCTCACCCAAGCTTCTCGTCGAGGCGCGCGAAGTGGCTGGGTTTCCTTGGCAAGATATTTCCTCAGATCTCTGCGCGCGAAGTGGTTGGGTTTCTTTCGCAAGATATTTCCTCTCTGCGCGCGAAGTGGGTTTGGGTTTGGGGCTTTTGCATATCTTTCCTCTCTTGCCAGAGATTTCATCTAATCCTTTTCCTGCCATCGTCGATCGCTGGTAAGTGGTCTTCCTCTCTCTATGCTTCTGATTCCAAAATTAATTAGGGTTTTGGTTTCTAATCTTATTTAAAACCGATGTCTATACTAATATTTATATCAGTTATTAACATAATAATACATATAATATATATTTTACATATCGGTTATATTTAATATACTGATATAATAAATAAAATAAATATCGGTTTGTTATATTTTCTCCATTCTAGAATGCATAAATTGATAATTTTATATCGAATTTGAATAAAAAACTGAAGTTATAAGAAGTATTTATATCCGTTCTTTTACTTGATACAGATGTGTAAAGTAATATTTATACCAGTTACCTACAGTAGAACTCATATAATTAATATTTAGGATATCAGTTATTGGTAAATTACTGATATTGTATATTAAATATATATCAGTTATTTATTTTTAGCTCAATTAATTGACTAATTAATATCGAATTTATACTACAAACTGATATCTAATGTATATTTGACATCAGTTTATAATCGATATCAAAACCGTGACCTTTTATATCATGCAATCCTATCTCGAAATTTTTACCCATTAGATATCGGTAAATTACTCATATATATGAGCTTTTTTGTAGTAGTCATAATGGTTGCGTATCATCATTTTTCAAAGATATATGCATATGCCTACGTGTTTGTATATTTTTCTCGAAACTTCTGATAACAAGGTTAATAAAATGTCAGCCTTCTTCTTCAATTGCCCTCTTAATTATTCTTTCTTCTTGTTGCATCTTCCATCCTCTTCTTTTATTTTATTTTTTCTTGATTTAGAGGTATAATTTTCTTCTTCTTTATGTCCCCTTATTTACCTTTTTTAATTTTAACCTGAGCGAAAGGTATCTTCTCTTTCTCTCTTCTTTTTCTTTACATGATTCGAAGGTACCTTCTTCTTATTTATTTGACCTGATCTATAGGTTTCTTATTCTTCTATCATTGTTTATCTGTGTTAGAAGCGATGACACTTCGTACTTTTGAGTTTTTTACATAGAATTGAAAATATAAGGTTATTATTGTTACTGTTTGTCAATAACAATATATAAGTGGGGGCTATAATTGTTACTGTGTGTCAGTAACAATATGTAAGTAAGGTTGTGATTGTTACTGCTTAGTTAATAACATTATGTAAGCAAGCTATGATTATTACTGCTAGTCAGTAACAATATGTAAGTAACACTATAATTGTTATTGTTTGTTAGTAACAATATGTAAGTGAGATTATAATTGTTACTGCTTGTAAGCAACAATATGTAAGTGGGGCTAGTTAGTGGGGCTGTAGTTGTTAGTGAGAATATGGTTGTTACTATTTATCAGTAACAATATGTGTGATTGTAATTATTACTGTTTTGTGAGTGATATGTAAGTTTTTTTTTTTTGTCAATTATNAACTTGAAAAAAAAAATATAAGTGGGACTATGATTGTTATTTTTTGTTAGTAACCTCCAACTGCATTGCAAAAATCACAAAACCTATTACTAATTGCCATTATTGAATAGTAACAATGAAGCAACTAAACTCATGTATTCTTTTGCCAAAAAAAAAAAGAACTAAACTTAGAATTAATTTTTTTTTTAAAGATAAAAGATAAATGAATTTAATACAATAGCTCAAAGTAACAACACAAGGCAACACATGGTTGTCAAAAAAAAGAAAGACATGCAAATGACAGTTGTTAGTTATATAGAAGATGGTTTCAGCAAAGAAAAAAAAAGACATTTGGCAGGCTGGCAGCTAGTTATCATGCACAAAAGTAAGAAAGACAACCAAATATACGATGGCAGGGGCGTAATTTATGCTCTTTATAATGGTTTTTGTTATGTATGTATTGAGTTTTTAAAAAGTGGGTCGGCAAGGCTTTTTGTTTCTGTGTTTGGGTTTAATGAGCAGTATAAGTGTCCAAATGGACTTATAAAAAAAATCTCTTTACAAAAACGTGCTATTTATTACTTATTATAGCGTTTTTTGAGTGCTATTGATGCTAATTTTTGTTCTAATTTCCATTATTCTCTATTTTCTTTGAATAATGCTTGTATTAACAGATTCTATATATATACACTAAAGTCTAGTGAAGGAATTCACTGTTTTCAGAGTGTTCATGGAAAAGGCAATGTTGCCCTTGCCTTTGTAAAAGTTGGTCATTTTCATTGTAATTACTTGCTTGTTCCTACCCGTTTTTGTCATTTGATACTTTTTTAGTGTTTGGCCCTGCTTTTGTTTTTTACTATTTTTGTCATTTTAGACTAAAAGGACTATTGTGCCCCTGCCTTTATAAAATTTGGTCATGTTTTGTTATTTTTAGTGGGCCTGTTTTTATTCCAATTTTCTATCTTTTTTCTTTTTATGCCAATTCTTTTAAATTCTCACCTTATTATATTAAAAAAAGGGTATGACAGCACGGGTTTTTCACTAGTAAATATTAATATAGATATTGTTAATAAAATTCTTTCATTAATTAATTAACATTATCTAAACTTTAATATAATTTTAATATAAACATGCAAATTACACATCACCTTATTTAATTAGCGAATAGAAACTCACCACGTGTTAGTGGTGATTTTTGCTTCAACAATAAACAAAAGATTAGGGAAAACAACAAGCAAATTTGGAACTTGAAATTTGAATATTGAAATTTGGAAATTGTCCCTACATTGGAATTTAGAAACGGAGTGATACAAGGGTATTATTAAGAAAAAAAATTTTGCCACTAATTATTATTAAGAAATTTAATTAGACCAATGTGGGTAATTAATATAGACATTCTAACAAAACTATAGGAACCATTTGTGCAACTTGGCTATTAGAATATATCAAGCAATGGTTAATTTGTTATAGTACAGGTAAAGAAGATAATAACTATAAAGTCAAATAAGTTATAGTAAATAATTATTAATAAAGTGTAAGTTAATTCTTTCAATACCTTGAATCTAATTAATTTAAATGCATGAATTAAAGTCCATGTGAATTCATATAGAAAGGTAATGGCTTAAAGAACAAAATTGATACTGTTTAAAGAGAATATTCTAGGGACATTAAGGTGAATATATGGGTGATTATTAGATAAAACAGATACATTAGAAGTTACCAAAGCAAGCATTGTCAGTTGTAAATTTATAATATATGATTTTCGTATAACGTGAGCATAATATTTATCTTTCTTAAAACAGCAGAATCATAATCGACTTTAATATATATGAATTTTCCCTTAATACTACATGAATGACTTTCCTTGCTTGTCCTAATCTTTCCAAAATCTTATTATTATATAGAATATCTCAAATAATACGAGAATCCTTAGTGTGTTTCACCACAAAATTTATCTTTTTAAAAAAGATGCAATATATATTTGGGTCAATTCTTCTGTAAATTTAATTTTTTCTATTTGAGTATATTCATTGTACCTAGTATATATTGTACAATGAATAGAGCTTATTTTCTAGACAAATGCGTTTCTTTTCTTTTTTTCTTTTTCCTTTTTTTGATGGTATAAATGCGATTTTTTCTTCTTTATAACAGTTGTCATATTCCATAAAAAACAATTGTCTTGCAAAATTTAAAGTGTGTTGGCAAAGCAAACCCTACACACCTTTGAGTTTTAGAGTACTTAGAATTAGAGCTAGGTCAGTTTGACCGAAAAATCAAGAATTTCTCCGAAACCGGTGCTACTGAAACCGAGAATCTTGTCTCGGTGCATAGAAAGAGATCCTGTTCAAGCCGATCCTATCGTGGCCAAGAGGATAGGCTGTGGACAGTTGCCTGGTGTGAAGGGCTTTTATCTAGTCAAACTATTCCTAAAACTTCTTCCTTAGCTTGCACTTAGACCAAGGCACTGCAAGATAGACAAGGACTGAATTAGAGTTGATCCAAAAAAAAAAAAACAATAGTACAAACATAAAAAATATGTCATGTCTATTCCTAGTAGGCTCATCCCGCTCAATCTTCTACCTGGTCTCCTAAATGCCCTACGAACCCAAGCAATCAGTTTTATCTGTGTTCGATCGGCCTCCCATGCCCCATTAACAAAGAAGTACTTCAACTTCCAAGACTTCTAACAGGATGGGTTACCACCCAAGAAGTGACCCCTCCACGCATGTAGGTGGTGAAAGCTGAGTTTCAAAGGCTTTGACCTTAACTTATAGATGCTGGTCAAAAAGTCCTGGTACGGCTCAGATTCCAGCACCATATGCCATAAGATGTGCATTGAAATGAGGAATCGATAGGTGTTCGGGTTGAGTTGGTGCGGAGCCACGCCGATCAGACTCAAACAATTCTAGGGGAAAGGATGCAGTGGGAGCTGGACCCCATTCTCGAACATCTTTGGGTACATTGTCACCCATCCTTTGGGGGGTCAGCTATCATTCTTCTTTGCCATGTCTAATTTCAAAGCCAATTTGAGGGCCTCGGTTGTAGCCAATGTTTTGACAGAGTGCGCAGTCTCAAAATCAATTACCACATTATCAAGAATCAGGCACCTCAGAACAAAGGCGCTTTGATTTTCAAAGACCACAAGTGATTCTTCTTTCCATAGTATCCCAAATTCTATCCATATGATGACCACTCGTGTTAGTAAATAACTGGGTAAAGTTGTCACAAAACATTTCTCCAATCACAATGTCATATGTGACCCACTCATTTTGGGCATTGAACAACCCTGCTATATGATTCTGATGCCCTCTTTCTTTCTCTTGTGCATGAAAGTATTTTGAGTTTTTATCCCCTTCTTTTAGCCAAGGAATCCGAAATCGTTGGCGCCAATACACCTCATCCTTTTCAATAAAAGAACCCCGTGTTTGTGCGTAAAGAGTTTAGGTCTACTAGGGGAGCTTTTTGACTCTCTTTAAATCCTCCTGCATTTTTTTAATCTCATGTTTTCTTGCCCTAAACAATTGGGCACTCCATGCTCGCAATTGCTATGCACACTTGACTATCTCCAAACTTGGCCCACAACATCCTTACATTCATTCCTCTTTACACCACTGCTACTCAAAGTGAAACTGTCGGGAGTTTCTCCTTTGGGAATTTTGTTGTTGGCCGATAACACCAAGCATGAGAGGGATATGGTATGAGCTTGGCACCTGTATATGTTGCACCAAGATGGAGGGGGAAGTAGTGAGCATAGAGGCGTTAACCACACATTGATCTAGGTGCTCTCGAATAAGAGTAACCCCATTTCTAGTAGACTGCCAAGTAAAAAGGTCTCCAGAGAAATTGGCGTCCACTAACCCGCAGTCTAAAAGACCCTCTCGAAATAGTCACATATGACCCACCTGCCTATCATTACCTCCCAACTTGATATGATTTCATTGAAATCACCGACCACCATCCATAGGCCATTATGTATACCGTGTAAACAGTGAAGAAGTTCCAAAGCATGTTTATGCTGCTGCAAAACAGGATTCCCATAAAAACTTGTAATTCTAAAATTGTACTCACTGGGGGACTCAATTTGCATATCCATATGGTCAATGGAATAAGAGAGCAAACGTAGACTCCATCTGTCTTGCCATATCATCAATAATCCCCCGCTTAAGCCTCTTCAGCTGACTCTTATAGAGCCCTTCATACCCAATCTTGAATATAATCTCGCCATCTGCTCATCTGTCATCTTTGTCTCCATTAAGAAAAGGATCTGGGCGGTTTTTCTTTCACAGAGCCTTCGAACATTCCAACTTAATAGTATCATTGTTAGTGGTGGTGAATCATTGCTAAGTCAACTGCATAACTTTTCCATTTCTTTGTCTCTGACTCACCTCCCCCTTGCAATCCTTCACCCATCCTCTTCCCTGCTGACTTCTCACCATGGTTTCCATCACGCTTTATTTGTATACTATCGCTTGACGTGCATGCCTTTTCCATGTACCCTTCTTCCCTTCACTACCATGCTTATTCATTAACTTAGCAATCGATTCATCATCCCCATTTGTCGATATTCCCCCGTTGGGTACCACACTAGGTGCTTGGAAAGCTTATTGGAGCACCACGCTTAGGCTATGAGCAGAACAGTGATCACACGACCCGTTGCTGCTTCCTACAGTAGCTACAGTCCCCTTATGTCATCTTTAGAGTCTATCGCAGCATCATAAGCCTTTTGGGAGTTTGGAGGCACACACTCAGGGCTAGTGTTTGAATTCTTTTCCTTGTCTAGAGCCTCCAAAATTCCTGACAGTGTCATAAAGATTGGGAACACCCTAGACGATTGTTGGGCTACCCTATCCATAGGCAGCTGCTTTGTTTTCTCTCTCCGTTCATAGGCAACAAGCCGTTTTTGCCTGGCTGTATCCTCCACTTGCCTCCATCGCACAAGTTGTGTTTCTGAGAAAGTAGGAGTTGTCCTGGTCTCAGCCATGAGTTTACTCTTCCTCCATTGAATAGTGTTGGGATAAGTCCAGTCCATACAGGAGATTACTAGAAGGATCTAATCCATGTGATTTAATTAAAGATCTAGAATGATCTTTAATCATGATGGCTGGCTTGGTATGTCGATGGAAGATTTCTAGAACAATTGCATTTGTTTTGGTCTTCCAAGGAGCATTAACTTTTGGCGGTGGATATGCTTAATACTATAAGCTTCTCACCATGGCTATAAAATGAGATAAAGCTAAGTAATTGATGCAATCAAGCTAAGTGCATTCCTACTACCACTCAAAGTGAGGAGTGAGAGTATAGTGAAAGAGAGAGTGTGAGAGAAGTGAAGTATTTCTTTTGGTGTTTCCTTCAAGGTGTTCATGGCTTGAAGAAGTGGTGATTCCTCTTGTACTCTCTAGGTGTTCATCAAGTCTTGTTCTTAGACTTGGTAAGATCTTTCCGCTGTACCCATTATTTGATATAATGGAGATATTTTGATATCGCTACCCATGGACGTAGGCACACTGCCGAACCACGTTAAATCCTTGGTGTCCTTATTTACCTTTTTCTCTTGCCTATTTCTTTATTGGTTTGATCTTGTGTTTTTCCCATTCTATCTAACTGATCCTAACAAATAGGTTGCTCTCCCTACTGCCAACGCCTCAGTCAGGCCTTGTGTCACTCTCAGAAATTTGAACCCTTTTTGTAGGTTCATGATATTACTTCACAAGAAATCCCTTAGAAAATAACTCATGCACATCCTCTTCCTCCCCCTTCGATGTGCCACTCGAGGTCCCAGCCTCGTTTGGTCTTCCAAAATCTAGCCTAGCCTTTAGAAAATTCCCCCACAGCTTGTCTATTTTGTTTTTGTGTTCCTCAGTCATCCAGCTACAAGCTAAAGAGTCACACTTGACCTAGCCACATTCATGACAGAATGCGGGCAATAGTTCATATAGGAATTCCACAAGGACGACC
>QANT01003742.1:0-15221 GCA_003254885.1 Purshia tridentata | reverse complement strand
TTCTATAAAAGTATTATGGGAATATGTTTTTTTTTTTCATCTCATTTCCAAAGTTGGCAATTTCAGTTGATGAAGGATCCAATTTTTGATAGACGTTGTGCACGGCCCGAATAAATTGACCATCATTCCCAACATCTTCTCTATATTGATAACGAGGATTTAAATAGTGGGCTGCATCAAGTAAATTGTAAATATAGACATACAAAATTAGTAAGCTTATACATAGCTTAGCTTGCCTAGGTTGTTAGATCAATATAAAAAAATAGAACTAAAATAACAAAAAAATTAGATGGGTTACCTGTTGCATGCAAAACGTGCTGTAATGTTTTAAACCACCTATCCTCAATGATTTTTACCACCCACCTGGCACCATGTTTGCTCAGTAATTCATCCTTCATTTTATTCATCAACTCATGAAGAGATCCCATAGTAGGTACCACCTCCGTATAGACAATACGTAAAACTATATACATAGGCTCTAAGAAACCACAAATTTGAACCACCTGCTGCCAAAAACGATTATCAAGTACTATCTTTTCCACCATTACTCCAGCTTCCGACCTCGCGAAATTGCTTTGGGTCCACTCAGTAGTAGTGAACAATCGCTTCAACCCTGGACTCTTTTTAAATAAACTATGCAGGGCAATGTAGTGAGTGGGGAATCGAGTGGCAGCAGGACGAATAATATCACCATCACAAAAGTCTTTCTCACGCATCTTTGCTAACAACCAGTTATGGTTATAAATAAAATTCGTGATCTTTTGAGCCTTTTTGATCACACTAGTAACTTTATTGTTCTTTCCAATCTCTTCAAACATAAGATCAATGCAATGTGCTGCACACGACGTCCAATATATATTATATCGCCTCATTAACTTTTTTCTTGCGGCGACATATGTGGAACCATTGTCGGTCACAAATTGAACAATATTTTCTGCTCCTACCTCCGCTAACACATCTTTCATTAGCTCGTATATATATTGTGCATCCTTGATGCGATTTGAAGAATCAACGGACTTGAGGAAAACAGTCTTGCCTCTTGAGTATGCCATAAAGTTTATAATGGAAAACTTAGTTGGACCTGTCCAACCATCGCACATAATTGTGTAACCATAAGTTGCCCAATTCTTTTTCAATTTCTTGACATGCTCTTGCATTTTTGCGAACTCCTGATCCAAATATGTGTGTCGGATCTGAAAGAGTGATGGAGGTTCGATACCTTCTCCTGCCTGCTGACATCCAATCACCATGTTTTTGAAATGATGAGATGCTGCTTTTGATGGAGGAACATTTTCATATATGAAGAACTTAGCTATCAAGCGATTCATCTTCTCTTTCAGTGACCCTCCAGAAAAGAGGTTTTTAACACTCTTTTGGCGTAATGATTTGGACTTGTAATAGCTTGGTGCTAGTGGAGGGGCTGGTTGTGATTCCTTCATGCTGGATCCTCTTCTCAACGGTGCCTGACTACTAGAACTAGAACCTTGTCCCCTATCTAAAACTTTATGCAGGTGCTCTCGGTCCCATTGTGCTGCTCTAGATGCTCGAATTGTAGCTCGAAATTCTCTTCGCTCTTCAACTCCCATATCATCATTATGGTCGTCATCATCGTCTTCATCACTATCACTTACATTTATTTCATTTCCTCTGCGAAGTTCTGCTTGAAGCTCTTCTATCCGTTGCATTTTTTTGTTCTTTTGGTTTTGTTTTAATCCCAATATCTCAGAAATGTGTTGCTTCACTTCAGGTGGGACTTTAGTGCAATATTGCACATTGGCACCAGGATCCATACCACTAAGGTGATATTTCAGTCTTGTGACTCCACCACTCTTCATTACTAGGCCACAATATTTACATATTGAACCATTTTTATTCTCAGGATTCGGAAGTGCATGCTGCCAAGCCGAATCACGATACCTTCCTGAACTTCCTTCTCCGCTTGCCATATTAGTAGTTTAGTACCTAATAATAAAAAACCAATAAAATCAATAGTCAACAATACTCAATACTATTAGTAGGCAATAGATCCGATTCATAAAGTATAATCCCGTAAAATTCCCATTTAATTTATTACTAATATCAGTCAAATTATCAAACTAAGAAATTATAAAATATATGAATAATCTATAGACCATATGGAATAATGAAACAATTAATTATATTAAAGAAAAAACTAATGGTGTTATGGAGTATAAAAAATGAGCTAATATCCTAATAATAATATCCCTATTAACTTTAACTATTACGGTAGACCTCACAAACTTTGCACACAGACAAGCAGAAGCTACCCCATTATTCTAATCCTAATTAATGAGATCAAATCTAGACTTTGCATATAAAAACAAGAGGCAAGACCGACCCCCTCTCTCTCTCTCTCCCTCCATCCCTCAACTCTGGTGGTAAACACTAACAGTAATGTCGTTTCTGTCCACAGCATATCCTCCTTTGCCTTTTGTAAGTAATGCACTCACTCACTCACCAAACCAATCTCTTCAGCAACATTAAAAACCAAAACAAAGAAACAAAAAGAAGTAAGTTAGTAAGTTAGTAACCAGAGGACGCACAGCACAAGGAAAGCTTTGGAGGCGGGGCGGCAAAACGAGGGCTTTGGGGGAGGGAGCGAGGCTTGCTGCCGGGGAGCAGGAATGTGGCCGGAGATGGGAGGAGGAGCAGAGTAGATCTGATCTGATCAGATCAGCAAGTGAAGGCTGAGCGTGCGTGAGAGGGAGAGAGAGAGAGAAGTTGAAAATTGAAATTTGTTTTGAAATGTTTGAAATCCGATCGGGAGAGGGGTTTGGTATTGAGAAATGATAAAGTTGAGCACTAACTGCTCAAAAAGGCAGACAGCAACAGCAGGGAATCCAAACTGTAGTGTCTGTGAGTTTTGAAATGAACGCATCTGCCAAATTTCGATGGAATATCGCGAAATTTCGACCAAAATATCGCGAAATTAATCCAAAAAAGCCTGTGATGTCTTCTGAAATTTCTCCGAAATTTTCGATATTTTCCTGATAAATGCTTGGTATGGTGTTTCGATTTCGCCCCCCAAAAAAACGAAATTATCGCCGAAATTTCGCCGATAATTTCGATATTACACTCACTGATTAAGCCTTAAAAAAAAAAAAACAAAAAATAAAAGAGTAACGATTAAGCTTTTGACTTTTCAATGAAAACCTACGGATTAAGCAAAGAAAAACAATCAAAGCGACACGTGTCAGAAATTCCGAGGAGCAAGTGAGCGAAAGTCTCGTCTACAAAACGTCGAACAGTCAAACCCAAAAAAAGCAGATGAAATTGGAATCAAACCCATCATTGTCTTCCTCTGCTTTTTGTGTGTAGTAATCGAACTCAATCTCCTCCTTGTATTCTCAATCCCTTCCTTGGCAGAATCAAATCTACGAAACTCCTCCCAACACCAACACACACCGAAAATGGCCACAGTGGGCGGAATAAGCGAATCCCATGGTGCCGAGAACAGCCTCGACATTGGAGACCTTGCTCGCTTCGCTGTCCAAGAGCACAACAAGAAGGAGGTACCCTTTTTCTATTTATTTCTCAAAATGAATATTGGGTAAGCATTTTCTTAATTGATTGATTGATTGATTGATTGATTGATTGAATATTATATATGTAGAATGCTCTGCTTGAGTTTGGGAGGGTGGTGAATGCAAGGGAACAAGTGGTTTCGGGCACTATGCACTATCTGACTATTGAGGCCACCGATGGGGGTAAGAAGAAGCTTTATGAAGCCAAGGTCTGGGTGAAGCCATGGCAGAACTTCAAGGAAGTGCAGGAGTTCAAGCTCCTTTCTGACGTGTAGTAGTCTGTGTTTTAAAGGTTTGTGCCCTTTTCATTGTTTTGCTCTTCTTTGGTTGTGTTGATTTGTTTCTTCCATTTAGGGTTAATCAATTTGGATGGAATGATTTAAAATGGAATATTTTGATTTGGGTTTTTGCTGTTAATTGCTCATTTGAACTGTAAATTAATATTTTTAAAGTCCAATTAAGTAATTCACATATAAAATCCTTTCCATCCAAATGGACCCTTGGTGTTTGAAATGGTTTAGGAAATTAAAATTCGTTTTTTTATTTATTAAATTTGCAATTAAATTCCAATTGTTTTGTGACATGTACAGAAAGTTCATGAGAATCCAATATACTTTGATTGTTTTTGGGGTTTATTGCAGCTTTTTTGTTTTCAGATATTTCATTTTTGTTAAGCATTCTCGAGATCATTTGATTTGTACTTATTTATGTATGTTTTAAACTGCGAGAGCAGGTGATAGAAGACCATGCAAAGTTTAACATTATTCCAGAGGGGAAGGGAGGAGGCAAAGAAGTGAAATCCAAAGTTGAAGTTGATAAATAATGAAGGTACCTTCGATCTGAATCAGATGGAGCCAATCTTCTATGAACTGGGTGTATATGCTTTGTTTGCTGTTATTATTTCTTTTTATGTCCTGATACCAACACTAGTTACTAAGCTCTGTAGTTCTGTACTTTGTGTGTCTCCAAATTGTATGCATGGTAATGCTATTGCTTCTTATTCTATGTCTCTCTCAATTCTTGCTTCGTTGGCCTATATAAGCCATCTATTTGAAGATGCACTTACCCTGATTTCTAGGGGATACACATTCGATCATGAATGCCATCCTTCTTTGTATTATAGGAAAATAGTGCAGAAAACATACAAACATACGCGTTCGATCATGAGCGCCATCGATCCTTCTTTGTATTATAAGAAGATTGTGCAGCAAACATACCAACAACTCACAAAGTGATAAGAGTGACCATTATTTTCGTTATCATCATGATTGTTAGGTTTCAGAGTTGTTCTTTTATCAATTCAAGACCGTTAACCTGTGAAATTTCTAAGAATAAGAACTAGTGAAAATGTTACCTTTTTACCAAAATGAACATTAGTGTCACCCTTCAGTCGCTTCCTTCAATTTGAAATCTCATAATTCTCATTTTATATATTTGATTTTATAAAATTAATTTGTATTTTGGATCATATATTTTGTATTTTTTTGAAAAACTAAGTTAATGTAGTGTAAACATTATAATGTAATTCAATTCGTTTTAGTGTAATTGAATCCAATTTTGTCCTCACATAATAATTTAATTCAATTTTAGTGACTCCAAACAAGTTAAAATTTGTATTCTCGACATTATAAGGTAATTCAATTAATTTTTTCTGGTTATTAATTTTGTCGCCCGACACTCGTTGATAGTAGTTACACAACATCATCACAATTGTGAGCAATTGACTGGTATTCTCGCCGGCCGTCGGTCCTATATTCTTCCGACCTCCAACCATTTCAAGTTTGTAAGCAATTGACTTGCAGGACACGTTACCAAAGTTCGTAGAGAACACTTCAGATGTAACACATGGTCCCCCTAGCAGTTGTCATGGAAACTGAACTTTGATCTTTGGAGCACAACATGGCAATCCCAAAATCAGAGATATTTTGGATTGAAGTTGTCATCTAGCCGAACATTGTATCAAAATGAAGGGTCCGTTCGTCGCATCCACGGTGAAGATATTCAATTCCTTTGACTATGCTGACAGTAATATGTTGCAGCTTCTCCCAACCCAAGAAATGGTTGTTGGTGTCTACTGAAGATATGAACTTTGGTAGTGAACCGTTTGGTGCAAAATTTATGTCAGCATAAGAGTACTTCGTGCGCTTGTGAGCTCTGTAATTTTCCAAAAATTCTTCAATCATGGTTTGCTCGTCTTTCTGTTCTGTGAAAAGCACCAGCACAAGTGAAAATGAACCAAGGATTACACCTGCATATCGTGCATTGGATCAATAACCTTTTAGCCTTAGAAAATAGAATAAATTTGCCATGCAGAATGCTTAACTCACCTGTAACCACTGGTTTTTTTTTGGGGTACCTGTGAAAGACTAGAAACCATGGGTTTCATGTCTTCGAAATCATTCAATCATTATATATATTTAATTGTTTGCAGAAAATTCTCAGATTATTTGTTACCAGTATGTAGTATGTTACATTGTATTCAAGTTATTTATTCATTTTCTTTCCTTTGTCTTTTATTTTTTTGTTTGGAATGCAATACTTTACCATTGCAGAAATTCATTGCCGGAAAAATGAGCGAGGCTTGAATAACTCTGTACATGTTTGTTTGGAAACAGTGAAAATGTGTGTAAAATAGGATATGGATAAAAGACGATACCCTTTTTGTTTTTCTTAAAGCACTCAGTTTCAATCTACAATTTTGGCCTTTCCTTTCACATCTTTTACATGTTGGTCTGGACCATTGTAAATGAATATTATATTCAGGGTTGAATATATCATATGGAACAGCGGAAATATCATAGATTTTGGTGCAAGATGAAATGGGAACCCTGTCATTGTAACGATCCTAAGCCCTAGGGAAGTCTTTGGTGGCTAGTCCCACCACCAAGGAAAGGGATTGGTTTTTATGGATGTTTTTCTGGTGTGTCGTATAAAGCTGATATCTTTAGTTTTGGAATGTTATTGATGGAAATTGCACATTCAAGCCAAATGTACTTTCATTCTTGGGTTTATGACCATTTCGATCAGTGAAGGGAAGGACTTTTAAATGGAAGATGCCACAGAGAAGGAAAAGAAAATGACAAAAGAGATGCTAATTGTGGTGTCTTGGTGCATACAAATGAAGCCTAGTGAGCGTCCTATTCGATGAACAAAGTAGAAGAGATGCAAATAATAGAAAGACAAAAACTGTCTGACAAAATATATTTTAATATCTAATAAATATTCATGCCGGCCACTTCAATTCAACATGTTCATGTCTGCTTATGCACAAAAATTCCACTTGGTGTATTTTAATAGACCACCTCAAAATACATGCCACTTCAATTCAACAATTTCCAGTTTGTATTAACACAAAAATGCTCACAAATAAAATCATTCACCAACACCAAGCTGCTAAAAAAATCCTAGATTCAGTCGGTCTGCATCGATTCACCAACATATTCCACAAAAACAGAATTTATAATCCTAGCTACACCAAAAATTTCCATAAAAACATATTTCTTTCTGCAGTTAATCAAAATCTCTGAGGTTTCTTCTTCTTGGCAGATGATTTGAACTGTCTCGATCTTAGGGACCTCACTGACTGTGACATTTGATGGAGAGGGTTATGATAAGGAGTGGGTCTCACTATAGGACTTGAGGCTGGAATGATGAAACTGGTCTGACATATATACATTGCAGCCAGAGGTGTTTGAAATGCAGAGTCTCAGAACGCATGCATCAGTTACAGTTTGTAGCCACCCCCTATTTTGTGGATGTCCAGGCTAGCTCCTACTAAATACATACAGTCAATGTTACCATAATTCCACCGGCCATCTGACCTTAACCCTAAAATAATTTTTTTCACTGCCTTGGCATTTAAGTTCACCAACTTACTACTACGGTGAAATTATAGTGTGAAGTGGTACCTGCCAAAAATAAAGATGCCAACTTAAAATTCCAAAATGTAAATAACATTGCACACCTAATTAATAACAATTCCCTCACATTGTCGATCAAAATAAAGTTATTTAAACCATGTTACATTATATATGCTCCTAAAATGAATATAGAGTATGTAAACTTCAACATCCACAAGATCTATTATTCTAAGAGCATGTTTGGCACTACTTTTTAGAAGCCTATTATTTATTAGTGCTTTTATTAGGAGTGGTTCTGTAAATAAGCACGTACAAATTTTTATAAAAATTTTAAGTGGTTTATGCAAAAGCACTTGAACTGCTTTTTAATAAAAGCATCTGTCAGGTGCTTCTAAAAAAATCCCTTAAAAGCGCTGTTATTATCCAAAAGCATTTATATATATTTTTGCCAAACGCTATCAAAAGTGCTTTTAACAATTTTAAAAACACTGTCAAACGAACCCTAATTCACCTAAACCTAAATTTTACTAATTTGAAGTTAAATCTATTAGGGAAATCTTTTTAAATATGGCATTAGAAATCCCTAACTCTAAAAGTCATTGAAAATCCCAAGTGGATTCCCATTTACTCTACACCCACCACTTCCTAAATGCACTCCACATGCCCCTTGAATAGTTTATTTAGCATCTTTGGTCCAATTCCATCTAGGCATCTAGCCATAAAGATACAAATAAAGTAGAAAAGGCCAAAACACTAAAAGGCCAAAAGGGTTTGGGTAATTTAATCTAATATCCCATTTTAGTTAAAATTAAGGTTTTTGACCCCCTAAGCTTAAAAGTTACTTTAGTAGCTGTTTTGTATTTATGTGACCAAAATAATCCTTTATATATATGCCATATAGACTAGAAATTCCACCAGTAGATCAGAACATCCACCTTCTTCGATTTTCTCCTTCCCTCCCTCCCTCCCTCCCTCCCTCCCTCCTTCTTTGATCGAAGGCAGCGAGCAATCATGGCTCTTTGATGAACAAAAACTAGATCTAAACTATAATGGCTAAGAAAGAAAGAAATTAATAAAAAGGCAGTCCACCTTCTTCGATTCTCTCTCCCTCCCCCCTCCTTCCTTCTTTGATTGGAGGCAGCTAGCAACCCATGGCTCTTTGATGAACAAAAACCATATCTGAACTATAATGGCTGAGAAATAAATAAATTAATAGAAAAGCAGTCCTCTCTCTCCCTCCCTCCCTCCTTTCCTCCCTTCTTCTTTGATCGAAGGCAACTAGCAACCAATGGCTCTTTGATGAACAAAATTCAAATCTAAACTATAATGACTGAGAAAGAAAGAAATTAAAAGAAAAGCAATATAATGGCTACTATTATAGCAACAAAAATCAGATCTGAACAAAAGCTATTATGGCTCATCAAATATAGCTCTGCCGAAAAGAAATTAAAAGAAAACGAATAGATTTGGTTTGCCCAAAAATTAAATTTCCTATAGCTTTGCCCAATAGCCATCGTTATTGCATGCAGATCTGTTATTATTATTATTAGTATACCCGATGGGGCAGGGATGGTATTGGCAAACTCGACCCCGCCCCGCCCCGTCACCATCCCTAGTTGTGTCGACCAGAAATTCCAACGAAAATTGCGTCGAACATCATATCTATCAAAAATTCCACCGTATCGTGTCGAGAATTGCATCTTTTTCTTCTCCATATCTGAACTGAAACCAAATCATGATAGATCTTCTTGGTCTGCCAGTTGCCACACGAAACTAGATCTTGGGTTTTAAGAAAACGAAAAAAGATGGTGGGAGAGAGAAGAGAGAAGATATGGAGGTGAGGAGCTGGGATTGCGTCGAGCGTGGCAATCGGCACGACATGGTGGCAGATCTTGGCATATGATCTTAGCTTAATTTTAGGAGAGGGGGTCCAAAAAGCTTAAGTGATATCAAAAGAGGTTATTCAATTAAATTACCTAAAGGGTTTCAACATATGAGTCACTCGACCAACCACTCCTAATAAACAAATGGACCACAAGCATTGGCAATGTTTCTTCTTCTTGGTAGATGATTTGAATCGTCTCGATCTTAGGGACCTTATTGACCGTGACATTTGATGGAGAGGGTTGTGATAAGGAGTGGGGTCTTACTATAGAACTTGAGGCTGGGATGATGAAATTGGTCTGGCAGAGTCTTGATGCTAGGATGATGAAGCTAGTTTGACATATATACATTGCAGCCACTCTTTAAGGTATTTGAAATGCACAAAGTCTCAGAACACATGCATTAGTTACAGTTTGTAGCCACCCCTTATTTTGTGGATGTCCGGGCTAGCTCCTTGTACCAATACACAAAATTTTAAGTCTTGTACCCTAACAGCTAAACAAGACCATTTAGCTCTAGTAAAGACATATGGTAAATGCTAGTTGCCTTCTCCACTTGCCTTTCCATCTGCCTTTTCCCTTCTCCATGTGACATGTGGCTTTCACTGACACTAAAACTTAAAACTTAAAACTTTTAGTTTTTGAAAGCATAAATTTTGTTTTACCACTAATGCCCTTAAGAGTGATTGGTACATGCACATCAATAAATAGGTCTCTTATATTTTAATTTTTATTATCCTATTAAATAAAATATTTTTACAAGTCTTTCATCTTCTTTGTCTTTTGCAGTCCCCTTCTGACATTTTCCATTCTCCTCCAGCATTGAACAACATCGGCCACCTTCATTGGCAGCAAACAACATGGGCCACCTCAATTGGCGGTGCACCCATCAGTCCCCAGCCCCAATCTACAAAAACCCCACCCTGCCCCTCCCCTCTTTTCAGCGGCAACCCCAAATTTTTTTACAAGTCTTTCATCTTCTTTGTCTTTTGCAATCCCCTTCTGACATTTTCCATTCTCCTCCAGCATTGAACAACATCGGCCACCTCAATTGGCAGTGCACCCATCAGTCCCCAGCCCCAATCTACAAAAACCCCACCATGCCCCTCCCCTCTTTTCAGCGGCAACCCCAAATGCCGACCACCTTCTCGCTTTTTCTTCTTTTCTCAGTAGAAGAGGTTGTATTCAAGTGGATTGGTGTGGGTTTGGAGCCTGGGAGGTCTGCTTGCAAGATTGCTTTAAAGTGTGTTGGGTTTTGTTTTTGGGATTGTACTTGCAGTTAATTAATTAAATACTTTGAAACAATGTGAGCATGCAATGTGATTTGTACTGAAATTGAAATAAGAGTAAGGAATTAGTCAATGATCCAATGGTGAACACAAACCAAAAAAACAAAAAAAAACAAAAAAAGGGAAAAAAAATAAACAAACAAAGGAAGAGAGAGGATGAGTTAGTACTGATCGGCCGATGAGCTGCCGGTGTTGAAAGGAGGTTCAATGGAAAGATGGTAGCGGGTGGAGATAGGTATGGAAGCGGGTAAGGAAGCTAAAGAGTTTCTTTTTTTAGGACAATAAAAACTGAGATAAGTTCTTTATTGTTTATTGTCGCGTAACTCTCACTCTTTCATTACTTTAAATGAATTTATTATAGGCAATTGTGGTAAGATATAATTAGTGTTTTTCAATAAATAAAAGTTTTAGTTTTTAAGGTAGATTAGCATTCCTCAAAACATATAGTCGATGTTACCATAATTCCCTCGCTATGTGGACATACAGCCAATATTACCATAATTATCCCGGCATGTGACTTTAACCCTAACATATTTTTTTTCACTACCTTCAGCATTTAAGTTTACCAACTTACCACTATGGTGAAATTCTAGTGTGAAGTGGTACGGATTACCTGTCAAAAATAAAGACGCCAACTTAAAATTCCAAAATGTGAATAACAGTGCACAACTAATTAATTAATAACAATTCCCTCACATTGTCACTTAAAATAAAGTTATTTAAATCATGTTACATTATATATGCTCCTAAAATGAATATAGAGTATGCAAACTTCAACATCCACAAAATCAATTATTCTCACATTAACCTGCATTTTATTATTCCATTTGTTCTTATTTTTAAGAAGCCATTTATTCAACGTGGTACAGCTAATTGAGTAGTCACTAAGGGTCAATTATATTTCTAGACACATATTTAGGATTGTGTTGATGAAAGATAATAATTTATGTTTTTTATCAAAATGGGATAATCTCTTATTTCTGTTACTAATTCTGTTTAAATGAGGGATAAATTTGTCATTTCATATTTAAAAAAATTTTAATTTAATTTTTCTATTAAAAAATTGTAAAACTAAATCTAAAAAAGATTACTACTAAAAAAATTAAAGCTAAAAAAAATTATATTAAAAAAGATTAAAATTAGAAAAGATTAAAACTAAAAATAAATTGAAATATATTAAAACTGAAAAACTATTAAAAAAAAGAGAAGAAAAAAGAGGAGTTGCAGAACCCAACCCACGTCGGCGGCCTACCCCTGATGGCAGCCTACTTGCCGGTGAATGGCGCGACCCTAGCCTCCCTGTTCTCTCTCTTCATCTCCCCCTCTATTCCTCTCTTTCTCTCTCTTCTTCTATGTCTCTTTCTCTCTCTTCCTCCCTGCTTTCTGCTTCACCGCCCCAAACCAGGTTGCATATCGCACTCCCCCTCCCACCCTACCCACAGGCCGGCGCCTACCCAGAACTCCCCGGTGAGTCCCGACATCAAGACAGAGTTGGAGAGAGAGAAAGATAAATAGATAGAGAGAGAAATAGAGGAATAAAGGAATAAAGGAGAGATGAAGAGAAATAGGTGGGGCTGGGTGAGGAGGGGGTGCGATATGCACAAATAATGGGCATTGTTTACACAAATAATTGAATTGTCTTTTCTTTGTTGCCAATTCAATGAAGTTGACATTGTTTCCTTCCTTCAACCACGTCCCAAAAGATTTCTTTATATTTATATCCGGCCTTGTGTGGAATTCGTGTACAAGATTACAAGCTCTGTTTTTTTAGCTCTCTCTCTCTCTCTCTCTCTCATGGCCAAGGTTGCAGGCAGAGTACTACTTTTTCCAGCACGGTTCATAGTCGGCCTTGTGTGGAATTCGTATACAAGAGTAAAATCTCTGTCTCTGTCTCTCTGTCTCTGCCTCTTTCTCATGGCCAAGGTTGCAGGCAGAGTACTACTATTTCCAGCATGGTTCATAGTCTTTGTAGTTGTTGGCATATTCTGTCGAACTTGCAATATTGTTATGGCTAATGATCACTGCAAAGCTTCTTCTTGTGGCAACATCCCCAACATAAGTCACCCTTTCCGACTAAAACATGATCCAGTCAAATCTGGAATTTTCCATGTACAGTCAATCAATTATGATAACTGGACAATCCGAGTTGCAGATGCCAATCTTCAAAATGGTAACTGCTCTTCAATCCCTCGTTATTCACTTGCCAATTATAACTTCAGTTCTGAGGATGATCCATATAGCATTTATCAATGGAGGAAACTTCATAACGGGACTTTTCAGGACTACTTTGAACTGTCAAGGCATGTAATTTTCATGACCTGTCAAGGCACTTTAAATTCGTCTCTCTATGTGGATACTGCTCCTTGCATTAATGATGATATGAGTAGTTCAAATTCTGTTTCCAGTAAGGGGCATGTTTTTGTAAAGATTGGTCAATTAATGGTTTCGGAATTGACAGATTTGTGCCGTATAGAGCTTATGGTTATGATCACATTGCGCCCCTTTACAAAACACATGAACATTTCCTACATAGACATCTACAATGAGCTGCTCTATGGATTTGAACTTTCATGGTTGCAGAGCTACCAGAACTATAGAATATGGAATTATAGACATTGCTATGTCGAAGATGGAACCAACACAGTTATTTGTGTCGGTATGTAGCTTGTTTACATTGGGAGGAATCAGTCTCCCTCAGTGGTACCATTAATCTGTTTTCAATTTAGACATGTCAAGATGAGTTGATATTAATTGTTGTCTTGCATTATGCAGGCATCAGCAATATATCATCTACAACTATCTAATATGTGAGGACTCTCTCAAATTCTCAATCTTATCGTTTTCATTTTTTAAGTAATCTATTCTTATCCAAAACATGTAAATCGACTCTAACTCCTTAACACTCTGTATTTTACTTTTTGTTTCTTGCAGTATTCTTTCACATCTCTTTATACCCCGGTGAGTTTTTTTTTCCTTTTGATTTAATTTTGTACCTGCGACCATGGATTAAATAATTTAATGTGGGAGAACAATATGCCTCTTTTCAAGTGATAAAAATCATACAGGGTCAAATATATAATGATCTTTCTTTATATCATTATAATTGATCTTTAGTGGTAAACATAGTAATACAAAACACAGTTTCAAGAAGTAGTAGAAATATTTTTATTGTCATGATTCCTTTTCAATTTCCTTTACAGTAATAGTGTGGCTTGCAACAAAAACTGTAATCGGGATTCCATGTGTGATTGTGCTTCTAATCTATAAATTGAAGAGGCGACACTTATCAATGTATGGCCTTATTGAAGAATTCTTAGAAAGTCACAACAATCTCATGCCAATAAGGTACTCCTACTCACACATCAAGAAAATGGCAAATGGATTCAAGGACAAATTGGGTGAAGGAGGTTATGGCTCTGTATATAAAGGAAAGCTTCGTAGCGGCCTTCTTGTAGCAATTAAGATGTTAGGCAAGTCCAAAGCTAATGGGCAGGATTTTATCAATGAAGCTGCTACGATTGGAAGGATACATCATGTGAATGTGGTGCAACTAATTGGCTATTGTGCTGAGGGATCAAAGCGGGCTCCTGTATACGAGTTTATGTCAAATGGATCTCTTGATAAATACTTATTTTCTAAAGAAGGACCCACCTCCTTAAGCTGCAAGAAATCATTTGAAATTTCCCTAGGAGTGGCGTGTGGTATTGACTATCTACATAAAGGATGTGACATGCAAATTTTGCATTTTGATATCAAGCCTCACAACATTCTTCTTGATGAGAATTTTGTGCCAAAAATTTCTGACTTTGGGTTGGCAAGAATATGCCCATTAGATAATAGCAGTTTCATTTTGACTGCAGCAAGAGGAACCATTGGATATATAGCTCCGGAATTGTTTTACAAAAATATTGGAGGTGTGTCATACAAAGCCGACATCTATAGTTTTGGAATGTTGTTGATGGAAATCGCAGGAAAAAGAAAGAATTTGAATGCAGTTGCAGCCCATTCGAGCCAAATTTACTTCCCTTCATGGGTTTATGACCAATTCAGTGAAGGAAATGAAATAGAAATGGAAGATGCCACAGAGGAAGAAAAGAAAATGACAAAGAAGATGCTTANATGGTGCATACAAATGAAGCCTAGTGACCGTCCTGATTCGATGCACAAAGTGGTAGGGATGCTTGAAGGAGAAATTGAATGCCTTCAGATACCTCCAAAGCTTTTCCTATATCCACAGGAGAATGCAGTGGTAGATGATGAAGACAATTCAAAAGCAACATGATCATCAACACCATCAATGATGATGCTGAAGAGTCAATTACTTTAATTGAAAATTCAGATGAAGAGGTACGTACAAAGGAATGCTAACATTGCCATTATGTGCGAGGATCTTTCCTATTTGGTAGTACAAATATCAGTCTAGCTTGTAATATTTGAGAGTTGCTTGTAATATTTGAGAGTAACTTTATTCAATGATTTCTATAGTATGTTTCAGCTATTGTGAAATATGTATTCGTTACAGGACGATCGCATGTCTAGATTGAAACATTAATATTGCGTGTTTTTTGAGATTATCCTGTCAGCAATTCAAGAGCTATGTTCAAACGAGAAAAAAAAAAAAACCTATTTTTTTATTATAATTTT